>CM061914.1:199250302-199297310 GCA_031002005.1 Vandiemenella viatica | reverse complement strand
TTAATTAGTAAAATTTAGTTTAAAAAAAATTGTCGTTTGGAGGGTAATATTGAATAGGCGGATAATATAGAATAGAAGGTTTCAAATAGTGTAAACTATCTGGAATTGAGAAAAACAGATTTAATGATACTTTTTAGTCAACATAATCATCATCTTTGTCGGATTCAATAGCTTTCGCCTCTTTTTTTCCGTCTATTTTTAAAACAGAACATAATTAATGAATTAATTCAGAAATATTTACTTTCTCAATTGTTATTTTATTATTTTCAATCAATATTAACAAAAATCATATTACCCACACTTATATTTTATTAAAAATGTATTTTAACTCAGAAATTACTTTTCGGGTTGCATGAAATACCACAGTTTTTTGTCTGGTTTTGCGGAATATTAAATATCTCATATTACCCGAATTGCCATCTTGGACAAAATAAGCTTGATGAATGATGATATTATTAAAAAATATGCCAGCCAGAAAAGAGAACTGTACAACAAACCATCACTCTTTTAGTACACACTAAGTACCTTAGTACCTACTAAGACTAGCGATCAACAAAATAAATCTAATATTTTATATATAATTTAGAAAACTTATGTGCAAAAATTCTCTAAAGTGGAAAAACAAACTTTGTTGGACAGCAAACACAGTTCGGCAACCAAATGACCGACCTTCAAAACAAAGCATCGTAGGAGTTTTGAGCAGCAGTTGATGGTACTTCCACTATACAGCAGCATTCGGGAGAGGAGAAACCGCGGTATTCCATATTACCCGATTCTCCTCTACTGTTATAATAATTTTCTCTTGTAATTCTAGCTTCCTTGTTAATGGATTGGTCAATGATCTATATTTCTTCTTAAGCATTTAATTCGTTGATCCCTTTTAAACAGTCTTCTCTCTACAATCATATCTAGTATTTCCTTCCGCATACCAAAGTGGACGGCTGGGATGAGAGGGAACACTTATGCAGACAAACAACTACACAATACAAAATATTTCGGCATCTGCCTTCTTCGATGGTAGAAAAACGGGACATTAGGTTCCGTACATGTGTACACAACGAACGTCGCCTAGAAGCCGCTTCTATTTTCCTTAGTTTGATCTAGTTTTTCCTTCATAATCCATTCCTTTCTTGGCACGATTTCTTTTTCCCTAAAATTTTATAAGCAGCTTCCATCATTTGTAATGCAATACAAAATACTTACAACATATTACGAAGCATTTGGGAAATCATTTGAACGTGTAAAACATATGTACGACAAACTGTCACTGACCTTAACGGTATACAACTAACCTTAACAAAATACACGCATGATTTTGTACCTCCGTGGCATGTGTTGCTGCGATCGTAGACTGTGAGAATGTTTCGCCAGTAAAATGTTTAAGCTACATAGGAATTGTACAGAAAAACAAAAATGTTTCTGTAAGAGAAAAAAATATCCGAAAAGCTATTTATTGTACAAAAAACACACAGTTCATTGATAGCTCCGTAACATGTGGTGCTGTTGAATCCTCGTCGCCGTCAGGGAAGCAGTTTATTAATATCTCTGTAGTTTATGCTGCTCCTATCTAGAGGCTCTCTCATTTGCGAGACCTTCATAGTACTTTAGTTCTTTAAGGGTCAAATACAGAAAATATTTTCTTAATTTATGATGATACCTAATTGGAGACCTCAGTTTATAAGATGATAACTAATTGGAGACCCCATTTATCGATTTCAATTAGGTGTCAAGGGAGATAAATGGATTAACATAAAAAGAGTTATGGGACCTTTAAGGGTCGTGTTACGAAAAATTCCTTTCTTACAAAATGATGTAACCAAAGCGGAGACTTTAATCTCTAAAATAATATCTCACTTCTTGATTTCAGTTAGGTATCAAGGGACAAGTGACACAAAAATGCGTTGTAGAAATATTTATAGTTTTGCCTTTTAAAGGTCGAATTCCGAAAAATTCTAAATATATGACGTCACCAAAGCGAAGCCCTTCATTCTAAGATTTTTCACATGGCAGCCAACCTCTTACGACGAAGTCAACTGCAAGAGTAAACACTATGGAGTAACAAGCAGCGTCTTCTTGCACATCCTAACCACAATGCTAATGTTTACCTTCCGTTGATCAGTTGTCTTTGTGATCCACGCTGTATTTCAATATAAACAGTAGGGTGGAGTGATCATATAAGTAAAAAATCTTTTTTTTTTTTTTTTTTTTTTTTTTTCAACGGCATAGCGATATAAAGTTGCCTTTGAATGAGAAAATCGAACATACGAAATCTTGTTAATCTATTACAATGTTTTGAGGTGCCCCAACACAATTGAAAATCAGTAAATATAACTACTTTTTACATTTGGTTATCTCACTATCAGATTGTTCAATGAATGTATTTTCCTGAATTTCAGGGCTATCATAACTGTATATATTTATAATAACTAAAAGAGCCGTAACTTATTTCGAACAATTTATTTATTAAAAGAAACAAGATAAAAATGTATAATTTTAGTTATACATGAAATTGCTTTTTTGTATCGAAATGTGGCATTTGCTGATATGAAAGCAGTCTTGCCCTAATGAAACCGTCTCGCTTATGTTCTCCGCAAACAGCACTTGAAGCTTCTGTCACTAATTTGATGCAGCGCTCTACGGCTTGTGTGTGGCATGTATAATATTTTATATTTTGAATTGTACCCAAAGAAACTCTTGATAATCGATTTCAAGACTTCATCCGTTAAATTGGAAGTCAGCGGTGGTTCAGTTATTTCAAAGTCTTGCCACGTAATAATTTTCGTATAATCTTCGGCGTGGAAATTTAAAGCAGGCACTTTAAATGTTCGAAGTCCTGGAGCATTTTCTGATCTTGCTTTGGAGATATGTTGATATGCTAGCTCACGTATGCTTTCTATGTCATCTCCGAGCATGGCGACAAGAACATTCTCTGGATGACCGAAATATCCATTACGTTGGATTACTTTGTCAACTATCTTCTTCAAATCCGGATTCAAATAGCGACTCAGTCTAATAGTTTGCCACAGGTGCTTGGCTCCATTTATACACGAGGGATTACATTTTATTGTGAACCACATTGGACCATAAACCTTCATCACGTACGTTGCTAATATCACCAGTTTTTCTTCTGCATCTGTCTTAGTAGCATATAATCTTAAAATTCGATTTGCTGTCGTAAGCCATCTAGAATGGTTGAGAGGCCAGGTTTTATATTGGCTAAATCGGAAGAAAAATAACCAGCGCTTATAGCCGTCATTATATCGTATAGATATTTTTGATCGTACTCAAATCATTACTAGTAATTACAGGTAATGTTGTCGGAATGGCAGTGAATTCTACTATTGGCATAGTTTCACATTTTTGTAATTCGGATCCAATAGGACCTGAAAAGCACTTAGGCCCTGTAGTTTTTCCATCCAAATGCAATAACAGGTGTCGCAGTGGTAATTCATTCGAATGTAAGTGACAGACAAACCACTGTAATGGTTTTTTTAAGTTTTTCTTCCATCAAGCGAATGACACCACCTTTAAAGCCTGTGTTAACTACAGTTCCATCGCAACCAACAACAGATATTTCGCTGAGTTTCACCGATTTAGATTTTAAGTAAGTTATAATAGTACTTTTAATACCTTTGGCGGTGCCCGACTCACACGTGACATGCCCGAAGTAGTCATTTCCTGGCTCTGATAAAATCACATAGTGGTCTTCTGTAACTCTTTTTCTATAAAATTTACCTTCCTTCTGAATACTAACCAAAGTTTTGTCCTTTCTACCATCAAAATAAATACTATGTATGATTTTATCGCAATCTGCATTCTGTAAAGCTGATCTGACTTTAGTTCTCTCACGGCGCAACTTAGATCGATCAATGACACCACTGGTATCCTTTGAAGAAATTATTCCCAAATCTTTTAACACAGAAGAAGCTATAATAGCAGCGGCTCTGTCAGAAACTCCAGTGCGATCGCACGCAAGAGCTAACGATGGTAAATTTAACCTCTTCATTTTTGTTGGTGGCGCAGATGGAATTTTATCTGGTCTAGAAGATTCGCTATTGCTGGAACTGGCACTGGTACTTTCGATGGACAATGTCACATCATTAGATAAGGAACGAGAACAACACGGTATCTCGGAATCTATAATCTCTCTGTTACGCAATGAACTTTTTTGTTTTCTTTCTTGTTTTTTCTTATTTTTTATAGTTGCTGCTAAATCTACACCACCTATCATCATTTTTCTTGTTGTCCTTTGATCGAGTAGAAAATTTATTTCATCTTTGGGAACACGACTGTATTTCGAACAAGAACACTTTGAGATAAGTTTGCATTTGCAACTGCAAATATCAAATAATCTATGAGACTCAGCTGTAAATGTATTTATTTTCTGTTGATAGTTTATGTTGGTTTGAAGGCCATGATAAGGTTTCATTAAACTTCTATATTTGTCGTGGTAGGCACGAATTAGTTGTAGTACTCTCTTACGGCTTACTGTTGGCAGCGAAGCTTTTTGCCAAATATTTAATACTTCTTGAGCCAATATTTCGGATATGTCATGGACCGTTGGCTCCTTTGTGGTTTTGTCTGTCTTTAATTCATATTTAATGAATAGATAATATTTCATAACCTCATTATAAGTAGGCAATTGAGATAAGCAAACACGGGACAAGACGTCGTTTGTCGAGTTTTGACTTGAGACATTTTACTGTAAAGAATAAAAATAATAGGTATAAATTCAAATCGAAGGTAATTTATTTCGATCTGGATTACATTAACTGTCAACATTAAACTATAAATACTACTTACATGAGTTGTATTTCTTGATCTCAGCCGTTAAAACCAAGCGTCTCACAAATAAAATAATAATAATCCCTGCGCGTATGTTCGCTAAATGGCGTCCAAACAACGTTTGATGAGAGTAGTGAAATAACCTCCCTGCGTACCCCGCATCGACAAACACGGCTCAAGATTAAATTTGTGTTCCATAAATGAACAGGACAACGTTTAGAATATAATTTAGCGGAAATAAGACGAATGCATGTTTTTACCAATTTTCGCGAATTTCTCTAATATTAATGAAGTTGGGGGCACCTCTAAATATATTAAGTGTTAAATAAAATTTTGTGTGTATATTTGTGAGTTAGGAGAGCAAGTTTTTACAGGTATTCCAAAATGATTAAGAAAAAAAAGAAAAATCACTCCACCCTAATAAACAGTCTCCGCGAAAACCGACATTTCATCGCAAGAAGTTGGCTGCCATGCGAAATAAGTCAGCCCGCTGAACATGCCTGCTCAATGCTGCACATTACAGAACGTCTATGTGCGGATACCTCTCCCCAACATGTCATAAATGAAGCCTGACGAGCAGCTACAGTAAAAATCAACGTCATAACTTATACCTAACTGCCCAAATTTCGAACGAATTTAATTGATTAGTATATACTTGATGATTATAATGCCCAAATATTCTTAAATCATGTCGTCCAAAGAAGTGTGTACAAATTGTCACACCGAAAGCCCAGTTCCCGCGTAGAGCCTAACAAGGTTATCAGCCACGCGAAATTAGTAATATGACCAGAAGACCTGTGCGAATACAATGAATAGTAAGGTTAGGGGTTTTTAATATTATGAAAGAACAACCACCTCATTTGTTTGAATTGTTTATTTGTTTAGTGTAATAGGTACGTAACAAAATTCGACGCCAGTAAAGCAGTTTATTAATATCTCTGTGATATGTGCTACTGCTCCCTTTAAGGGTCAAATTCCGAAAAATTTCGTTCTTAAGATATGATGTGAGCAAAGCAGGGACCTTAATCTTTAATATGATAGTTCACTTATCTTATATACTGCCCCCCCCTGGTTTTTTTGTTAAGGGTTTAGGCTACTCTGAGCCCCTGATTGGAAGGAGATGTGGTTGGAGGGTAGTAAATGGGAAGGAATTCAGCCACGGCCTTTGTTAGGACTTCGCCATGCATGAGGATGAGCGTAACGCCCGTGTCTGGCATTCGGTAGTAGGAGGGTTGGATTCCCGGTACGGCAATCCGATTTCCATCTTCCTGAGTTTTTATTCCCAAACACCACTTTTGGCACGTGAGTTAGGAGTAGAATTCTGGAACATGTAATATGCTCTAACATTATAAAGTTTCTAGATGAAATCGTACCAACATCATGTGAAACACAACTGGCTCTATTTTCGCATAAAATAATGGAAGTTATCGACGCAGGTTCACAAGTTGATGCAATTTTCTTGGATTTTCAGAAAGATTTTCACTTTGTACGACACAACCGACTTTTAGGGAAGATTCGAGAATATATTACATCGGATCAGATTTGCGAATTGAATTTATTGGAGAATATGGGAAATTCTTTAATTTACGAGTGCATTCAAATACTTCTTCCGCCAACCTATTTAGGTCGCAAAGACAGGACAGATAGGATTACAGAAATAAGGTATTCTTTCCTTCCTCGTTCTGTTCGGGATTTGAATGCACATAATTAGGATTGGTGCTTAGCACCATCTGCCAGTCACAATATTTGTAACTTGCAGACTATAGATGTAGATACAGTTGGAATCGTTCGTCATACTCTACTCTAAAGCTCTATTTCTCCAAATACCATCTGACTAAAAATGAAAAATGTCAGAATAGGTGCTTGCGAAATACGAGTTCACTCTAGGAGCGAAAGCGAGCAGGAATCACTTATTTTTTATTTTTTATGAACCGTCCGTGCATCGAAATACTAGAGGAACTTTAATTCTTGTTCGCACTGTTAACTGACGATCAGTGGGTTTCACCGCAAAGTTCGCCCTGATTTTGATTAGCACAATTCCTTTTTACCTCATTAGGATTTATAGTAAAAGATCAAGTTTACGCGAGGCCCGCAAAATCGGTAGAAACGAAATAAAGTATCGTACAGGCATCTTAAACCTCTTATGACAAACTATTCCTAATCTCATTTTATATCAACCCATGATATGTTTAACAAGTCGAAATTATACCTGGACCAATAACATTTGTATACTGATTTCTTCGCGTGTAAAGTGTATTTAATGAAAATTTTAACTGTCATGCGCATCAGTAGTATCATGGCATCAGAGACGAGTCAATATGTCTGTTCAGATAGTTCAGTACAGAACGTCAGCATATCTTTTGGTCCCCTTTACTTATCTCGTACCTGTTCCCCGACCTGACGCACACTTTTTCTTGAAGAATATTTTCAGCCGGAAATGACAGCAATTTATGCTGTCAGTGGTTCCAGCACCATTAGATTTTCGTTTATATAGGTAACGTATTAATAGAGACTCTCTGATTAGACTAAGCGGTGATGCACGGTAACACGTCAATATGTCGGAATCTACAAAAATTGTCATATCGGTCTGAAATTTGGTACACACATTCCTTAGGCGATAATATTTGACTAAAAGTGTATAACGTAGGCTTGGAGTGTGTGGAAATAAGGTAAAATCACTTGAAATGTGGGTAGATGCATATATGTTATTACGCAAGAAATACACGTTATTACATGTCGATATTTATTCTGTGTATTTTTACTCTTAATTCTTGGTCCAGGCTGCATTTAAACCTAACCACAACTGTTATTAGCAAAAGATTAAACCAACTTAAATGCTGTGTATCAAACATTCGTTACGGTAGACGCCATGTTTTTCCCTGTAAGGTAGGCTGCCATGCAATATATCTTAGCACTGAAAAACAATATGTCAGCCCGCACAGATAAATTGTAAATGTTACATGATTTTCTACTTATTACGTATCTGCAATTTGCATGTGGAAAGCATTTTTTATTCAATAATGAAGACTTAAAAACACGTGGAATTAATGTCAACAGCTAGTAACGTAAATTACTTGCGTAATAACATGTATGCATCTACCCACATTTCGAGGGAGTTTTCTTCATTTCTACTTATTCGAAGTTTACGTTATACACTTTAAATCAAATATTATAGCCTAAGGAATGTGTGTGCCAAATTTCATACCGATAGGGCAATATTTGTAGGTTCCGACGTATTGACGTGGAGCCTGATGCACTCTGTATTAATGATGATCGATACGTCGGAGATAGATTGAAACGTTTTTAATTTCGCTTGTGGGGGATTCTATGATATCCAAGCCACTGAAACATCAGGAATTTTATGGTCGATTCCTACATATCTCAAGGTGATGAAAGGAAAGAAAAGAAAAATATTTTTATTATTATTATCTCACACAGTTCTCTAGATATTGTCTCTCAAAATTGAGTTGATTAGGTTGAGATGCTGCCTGGACCAAAATAAATTAGCCGAAGTTGGTAGAAGGGGACATTCTGCACCTTCCCAATACTCAGACTCACCTGTTGAAATTTGTTTTAACTGCTTAGTTATAATATCCTCTTCACGTTTTTCGTTCTCTTTTTTCGGAAAAGTAGCCACAAATTAAATTAAAAATGCCGAAATATGAGGTGCTCCGCAACCGTTAAATGTTAACAGCACTGCAAAAATGACACAAAAATTATCGGTACAAGGATCATATCAACCTAAACAGATTCGTTTTGTCGTAGTGGTCATGGTTAGGTTGAAATTCGGCCTGGGCCAAAAGACAAAAGTTTACGGGAAATTCCGTCTGCAGCATCCATCAGAAATGCAGAATTTGTTTACAGCGGAAGCAATCGAGTGTCTCTGACTGCTTATATCGACTCTTAACATGGCGAGCGTTGTTGTATTACATCTCGGAAAAATAGTTTCTATCTTTTAATTTCGTGCAAATTTTTGCAACGCAGGAAGCTGAAACAGCAAGAAACATTACAACAACGGATTTAACTAACATTTCAAGTGATTTTCATTATTTTGCAGCGCCGGCGGCATCTAATAGCTGCGCGTCACTCTCACATTTCGGCAGTTTTCATTTGATTTGTGGCGACTTTTCTGAAAAAGGAGAGTGCAAAACGTGAAGGAGTTAATACAAATTTCAACAGGTCAGTACTAGTTTCGGGCAGGTGGAGAATGTCCCCTCCCACCCGCCGAAGCTACTGGAAACTACACGGTGAATATACACAATAGGTGTTTTGTTTCCTTTCTAGCTGTTGTGGTTATGTTGATATACGGCAAGAAGAAAAACGTCACCAAAAACACAAGGAACTATACCTACAACTGATTTTTAACATGCTATATCTCTAAAACTAAGCGATATATTAAAAGCTTTTATTCTTTATTTTCGATTTGTTTCGTCGAGTTCTACAATAATTCATCAGAAGATTGTGGCGCCACGGTAATGATAGAACAATTTACCGAAAACTTTGAAAGACTTTAAAATTTGTAGAGGGGAAATGTAGGTGGGTGCAGGATAGGGGAAAGATGGGTGTGTAGGGAAATTGCCACCGGAGCCTGTGATCCATTGCAATTAAAATTAAATTAAATTAAATTAAACTGCCGTGATAACAGACCAGCTGAACTAGAGTTACCATTTCGGACTAACAGCACAGTTGTTTCTGTGTTCCTGCATTTCCCGGGTCAAGTTTAAAACGCGATACATGACGTCACTAACGTGCGATGTAGCGGAGGTATCAATGCGCGTGTGATTTAAGCTTTGCTTTTCTAGCGGCAATATTAGCGTAGATTGTAGTTAGGAACGGCAACCAAAACTCTTGCTCTAATGAGAGCCGTGTCATCACGCTGGTGACATGATGTTAATGAATTTAGGTACTTAACTGTTCATAAGACTAATGTACAGTAAGACAACAGACAGTTTTGTAGCTACAGGAAATACTTACCGCATACACGACTGAGATGATAAAGCATCCCACGCGCAGAGACAGGCACAGGAAAGACGTCCTGAACAGGCACATGGCGGACCCTCTCTAAGAGCAAAACACTAATATCAATGCCAACTATCGATTCTTTCGTACCTACATCTTTTTTGTTTTTCGTTAGACAAGGAATTCCGCAAAGGTTTTACATCAATAACATTCATAGTCTACAAGAGCTAGTGCAATTGAGGATATTCTGATAAATACATTTACAATTTTTTTCTAATATTTACTTTGGGTATGGCTGTAGTACATTAAAAATTAACTTTTATTACATCTTTGAAAACTTTAAATAGAAATGCACTTTAGTTTAGACACAAAAGGTATGAGATCATAACACAATAAAGCCTATATACTTACTTACTTTTTATCGTTAATATATTAATTATTAAACATTAATTGCGTAAAAAATATATAAATTATAAGTGCGTCGAGTTACTCTCTGGCGGTAAACGTTACCAACCCAGTTTCTGTATTAAATTGAATTCACTAAAACAGTTAGTTGTAAAAGCTAAAATTAAAAAACAACATGGAGGGACTTGAAGAGGTTTAACAAAAAAAATTAAAATCATGCATCTTCATGATATATTTGCTATTCCATTCGCGAAATTTTCTATTGCGAGAATTTATGAGTGATTTTCATCTTTAGTTCCCGCGACGCATCTGGTTACGAACAAAAGTCATTACTTATTTGGTTTCAGGAGAAAGTGGAAACATTTACTTGTATAGAAACAGAAACAGCGATTGCAAAAAATAACCAACAGAAGAGGTAAATACTTTACAAAAAAAACGCTGGAAGAAATTAAGATTGGGGAAATTTAAGATAAACATAAATAAGAAAATGAGTGTGCAGGGAAATTGCCACCCCATTAAAAGCGACAACGCATAAAGCTGAGCGACGTACGGGGTGGACGATTCGACCTTTTACCAAGAGATGGCAGTGCCAACTAGACTTACAGCTGTTCAGCGCACAGCTATATATTTTGCTACTAGAGGGCAGTAATGGCATTACGATTCTCAATACCGTGGTTTGCATTATTTGTTTCGTCTGATACCGCAAACAAATACAACAGTAATATCGCAAGCCGAAATTCTATTCTGCATTACAACTTTTTTTTCTGTTTATGGAAGTTCAGTTTTACAAGTGTTTTTGTAGGACAAATGTTTTTCTACTCCACGGTTAGAATATAGACCTCAGTTTTTGTTAAAAGCCAGCAATATTAGAAATCATTCATAACTACGCACAAATCGCTATAACGGAAGCAAAAATCGGCTTAATTTTCTACGTGTGGTTCTAAGCGATCATTCTGTATAGTGAAACACAAATTGCAGCTGTGCATGTAATGTGAAAATTTCTGTTCTTATGCCGAATACTGTAGACGCATAGGGAATACAGGGAATCAATTCAAGAACAGAATAATATACGAAAGGCAGCAATGAACTGCAACCTTACTATTGCCTAGATTAGAAGTATGGTAAGTAGAAATAAGAAAGCGGATGAGCACGAGATGACAGTTCGCTACTGATGGTCGCGTTTATTTTCACTAGCATAAATAATGGTCATTGCAAAGACGCTAATGCGAAATATGAGGTGAAATTTATAAAAAAAATCAGGTTGTTTTCAAGATATTAAACTAAAACGTTAGACGAAAGAGGCCTACAATAAGAACTTTAATGTGAAGACAAAGCAGCTGAAATGTAGCTAGGCAGACTCAAATTTATCCATCGACAGCAATGCTGACTGAATACTACACAAACGATAGTAAATAATTAATAGCCACTAAATGAAATTTCTTCATGTTGACTAGCAATCCAACTCGGAAGATAGTATGAAAGGTAAATCAGGCGAGCGACGCGTTGTATACTTGTAAAGCGACAACATTGGGTTACCACTTGCAGCTACATCAGATTTACGGCGATTCTCGTTACTGACAACTTCTAACTTCTACATGGTTAGGATATTGGTGTGTACTTGAACAATAGCAACTAATTAGACACGAAGGTTTATGGCTGACTGCCCCGACTTACAGGCCGTAGTAACTTAAGGAGAATTATTTCTTACCTACCAGAACTAGCATACATCTTGTATTTGTAGCAAACCTGTTTTTTTTTTTTGCGCGTGGGTTGTCAAGTTGTATGGTGCCGAAATATACTTTGAATGTATAAACTATAAAGATATCAATAAATGAGGATCAATAATTACTGATTTCTGTAGCACCGTAGTCTTAAAATTACAGTTTGCGGAAAACTTGTTTTATGCTTACACGTTCTTTCACTGACAACATTAAAAGACGTTTATTAAGTGTCAAGCAGGCGTCTTAAATATCGCAATCACATCGCAGCTATAATTAGCGGATAAAATTTTTGCTAATGTTTTAAAATTTTGTAAGTTCAAAACGTTTGCGCAGTGTGTGAGTTGTGAAGATGCCAAACAATTGTATATGAGGGAATGAGAGGCATGCGTGGACTGATACCATACACTCCACACTGCTATCAGCTGGGATAACGTGCTCCACTCCCCACAAGAAGTAATCCACAAATGCTAAGCATAGCAGTTTTTCTGAAAGATCTAACAAACAATCTCTTCGCCAAACGCTCTTCATGTAGCATGTCTTCTCCAGTCCTCTTAGGCCGCTCAAGTTTGCTCGAAGAATAGGGGTATGGTTACAATAATTCTCAGAAACCTAAAAATTTTTACGAGTGTTCAGAACACCATTTTAAATGAAATGTGAAAAGTCCCCATCATCCCACCTCTTTAAAAAAAAAATTATTCAAGGTCAATTTCCGCAAAACTGGTTTTTTGTATTTTTTAGTCAAACGGTAAGTTTTATAATAAAAATAGGTCAGACAAAAATTTTAGAGCATTTCAAATTATCTGTAAAAATTGTTCTTACACTTTCTTGCCTAAGAATTGCCATTTTTTTTAGTTATGGCGATTCAAAAAGTTGAAAAACTCGTTTTCTCCATAACATAGCCGAGTAAATCACTGGACCCATAACACCAGTAAAAATATTGGTCTGTGTTGCGTATTCGTATAAATTTTATGATTCTGTGAATATAAACTGAAAAGAAACTCAGTCTCTCATACATTTTATACGCCTGTATAGCATTGAACATCTGTCTGTTATTCAACTGTCCCCATGGCAACGGTGGCATACCTGCTCCTTTTACAAAGACCTAAATGAAATACTATAATAAGTCTTCAACGGTCCTACGCAGTGAAAACAGTGGTGATGAGTAATATTTCTTAATAAAGTTTGTGCTGTTTTTAATTTAAAAAAAAAAAAAGTTCGCAGTTGTGCTTTATTCGTAGTAAACCTTGACTGAAAGTGAAATTGTTAGTATGGATAGTGGCATCAAGACGTTGAAAGTGTTGAAAGGGGTTATGAATTTTCGGAATACCTCAAAGACCAGTAAGAAGAGTACGATTGCTGCAGTTAAAAGACAACACGAAGAGGAACAAGCCAGTGCCAGCACTTCAAAAATAAGTTCTCCTCGTACTAGAGCACGCGTAAGTAATCAGCTTTTGTTTTAAACCATGTTGTTCATTTCGCGGTAATGAATTGTATGAAGAGTGTGAAAAAAAGCATTGGATTCTCGGCGTAAAATTTATAAAGGTGGCGTGGAAAAGTGAGCATATTATGGAGAAAATGAGTTTTTCATCTTTTGAATCGCCATTATTAAAAAATGGCCATTCTTAGGAAAAATATGTAAGAACAATTTTTATAGATAATTAAATGTTCTACAATTTTTTACGACCTATATTTATGATAAAACTTACAGTTTGGCCAAAATATGCAAAAAAAAAAAAAAAAAAAAAAAAAAAAAAAAAAAAAAAAAAATGTGGACTTTAAGCTTGAATAAATTTTTTTGCACACTGTGGAATCGATGGTGACTTTTTACATTTCATTTAGAATGGTATTCTGAACACTCGTACAGATTTTCTACTCTATGCGAATTATTGTAATCTACGACTTTGTTTTCCTATTTATAGTAGTTTCAGTGATAGCGCTTTGAAATCTTATCAGTTGTTTGTGTTTCCGCGAGAACTTTTCCATCCTCCTCGTTGACGTGTTATATTTCATTTCCTGTGGCAGGAGACTCGTGTCACATACAGAACCAGACAGATAATTCCTGCAGCAATGCGAGTGTAAAGGTCACAATCCGATGACGTCACAAACTCTACCGTCATTCCTAAAGACGGTACTACTCTAGGGGAAACTTCACCAACGGACAAAATTAATAGCTAACTGATTGTAATGACAATTAAATTGTCTTTAAGAACATATATTTTCGGTATTAACTCCTTACAGAAGAGACACGACACTTATCATGTAATAATTACTTTTACAAATGGCAACATCGCTGCATAAACTTCACCTTCATGCCGTAGCGGCAGAGGGGCACTCAGGTGGATTTAGTTGGAGAGGGTTGGTACTCCGCTGCCGGCTGATTGTAGAGCCTGGCGTCACGTGATCGCGTCGTGGCTGCTGCTGTTGAACTACTTCGCTCGTCCACTTATACATTCTCACTGTGCCAACACGCTCTTGGAATAACAATACAAATTAATTACATACATTTACCTCTCCAGTGCGTCCCCTCATCACTCTTTCCAACAGGTGAAAGATTTTGAACCCTTTCCCTACTACCTGTCCTATGTGTCCTGCCCAGTTAAGTCTGCTATCAAATGTAATGCCAAGGTATTTACATTTCGAGTCTTCAGTAAGTAGCTCCTTCCCCACTTTATAATCATAATCAAACTTTGGCTTTTTATCTGTGTACCTAATAAGCTGGCTCTTCTTTGCATTTATCTTCATCCCATGTTGTCTCACCCAGCTAGTTATCCTATCTAGATCTCCCTGCAGCTGTCTACAGTCTTCTATTGTTTTGATCCTTTTATATAACATTATGTCATCTGCAAACAATCTATCTTCTGACAGTAAACCATTAACACAATCATTCATTAGAATAACGAATAGCAATGGTCTCAATACACTACCCTGTGGAACCCCCATTTTCACTCCTAGATCTTTTGATACTGCATTTCCTACCCTAACTTTTTTGCTTTCTACCTTTTAGGAATTCTTCTACCCAGCTAATAACCTTTTTAATCATCTCCAATAGTTTTTACCTTATTTAGCACCATTTTATCTGTCAAAGGCCTTTTAAAGATCTAGTGGCACAGTATCAACTTGATCTCCCCTGTCCATTTCATCAGAAGTATCTTGCATATAGCCTAATAACTGAGATTCGCATGAATATCCTTGTCTAAAGCCATCTTGTCGACTTTAAAACCACTTGCGTTCCTCACAAACACGTCTGATATGGTTGCATATTAATCTCTCCATTAATTTACCTACCACTGATGTCAAGCTGATTGGTCTATAGTTTTCAACCCTGTTTGTCACCCATCCTTTATGGACCGGCACCACTATCGCACTTTTCCAGTCATCTGGTAAACAACAAGTATCCAGACTGAATTTAAATAATGTTACAAGATAAGGTACAATGTCCCATCCTAATATCTTTAAGACATCTGTAGTAATATTTTCCGCACCTGCCCCTTTAAGCATTTTTGGATTCCTTAGTTCCTACATGATATCTTCATATTTAATTTGAAATTTTCCAATCTGCTCACTTCTAACTGTGCAGATAGGCTTGTTTTCTGATATAAACGCTGCCATTCCTGAATTATTGTCCTTAATGGTCTCACTGAAACAGTTACTCTGCCTTTTTTAAATCTTCAATTTCTTCTCCATCGCTGTCTATGATTGTCTCAATACCCTCTCTTCCCCTCAGTTTCCTGAGATAGCGATAGAGGTCCCCCTGCACTGGTGGTAGGGAGTCGTGAAACACAGATGTCCTCTCGGAGTCTTTCCCAAGAGAAGACCTGACTGTATTACCACCATTCTTCGTGCGCATTACACACAGTGCACTGAAAACAATGGCGGCTCACTTCCGTTCTTGATAAACACAGAGATGAAACGAGCTGGCCGCCTAACGAGTCCTGAGCGCAGCGGCACACATCACATTACATCACATTACTTCAAACTTATATTACTGAGGTGTAATTGGATCCTCAAGTCCTAAAGGCGAATTGTCTATTGATGTCAAGTACAGGCAGGTCGGCCTGATACGCCTTCTCGGGAAGAGAATGACAGGCAACTCTGCGATGCGAAGTTATTCTCTTTAGTGTTTGAGACGGGGCGGTGGAAACGTGAGGAGCTAGATTAGTGTGAACGGGGCTGGAAGGCAGGTTCCAGCCGTGAACCACAGCTGCAGGAGGCAACACTCGAGGAAGGGAATCATCAAGGTAAAAGATCACCTAAACAACAAAGCAGGATACGTGAATGCTCAAGAAGGATTAGGTACAGTCGTGATTTAGAAAAGATAGATGAGATAAGAGGACATGATAAAAATGCGATGCGTGAGGCCTTTAATCACTTCTGCTGCAATTCACTTTCCAAGAAGCTCACCGAAAACCAAAATAAATTCTGGTCCTGTGTGACAAAAAGTCAGTTGTAGCGATAACAATATGCCAGTAATAATACAAGACGGTCGGGAAGTAACCGACAGCCGCGACAAGGCTACCGTATTTAACACCGAATTTGAATATTCATTCACAGACGAAATTTTTTCCATGGATTTGACACAAATTGATTGTGTAGGTTTTGCAAAGAGATTGAAGCTCTTGAAACAGGGGAAAGCGACGGGTTCCGATGGTATATCAGTACAAGTATTTTCCGATTACGCAGAACAAATAGGACCATTCTTATCTGATGTATTCTGTAAATATTTGGAAGAGAAAAAGGTACCTTCCAACGGGAAAATTTCCCAGACAATTCCTATTTTCAAGAAAACAGATAGGAGCGATCCTATCAATTTTCGACATATTTCTTTAACATCTGTTTGCTGCAAAATTCCAGAGCATGTTATATTCTCTAACATTATGAAGTTTCTGGATGAAAATGAGTTAGCAATAACGAACTAATACGGATTTCGGAAGAACACATCCTATGTAACACAACTGGCACTTTTTTTCTCATGATGTAATGAAAATTATCCATGCAGGTTCTCAAGTTGATGCAATTTTCTTGGATTTTCAGAAAGTTTTGACGCAGTGCCACGCAATCGACTTTTAGAGAAAATTCGAACGTAGGATATATCGGATCAGATTAGATAATGGTCGCGAGATTTCCTAACTGGTCGGTCACAGTATTTCTTTCTTTCTTGGCGCTATTCGTGAATGGAATGCCTGGGGCTAGTTTCAGTGCAAGGCACCCTCTGCCACCCACAATATTTGTGAATTGCGGAGTACGTGTGCAGATGGTAAAAGGTTATGTGCCATTTCAAGTTCTTTTGTGGCGATGCCTTATACGTGATTTTAGAACTAACTTCTTTTATTGTAAATACTAATATCGTAGAAACAGATTTTGCAGACACAGTTAGTAATTGTTCTTCCGAAATTATTTCTATAGACTGTTATTTTGAGGATATTTTCTGAGTGTATTCTCAGTTCTGCGAATACTGAAGTAATGAAACTGCAAGACATTCAACCGCAAACAAGTAGCAATCTGCTGGCATTTGTTTTCGAGTTACCATGTCGACAATATAATACATGACGTAATGTAGTGAGTGAAAGTAAGCGCACTAATCACTCTACATTAGACAACGAACGATCATCGCGAGACAATAGCCTCAACTCAAGTATCACATTCAAAAGGCAAAACTAACCTACACAAAACAACACAACAAAAGTCAATAAAAATACACAAGAACATAATATGACGAATAAGTATTATACAATTTTGACATGAAGAATAACTTAAAAATTGAAAAATTAAACATATACATTTCTATTCCGCATACTTAAAATCCATTATGTCGTAACTGTCGTGAAAAAAAAACAAGGTAGAGATCACAAAAAAATAATTAATGGCAGAAAGCCGTACAGCAAAGAAACAAGGAGAGCTCAGCAAACGTGACGTGAGGAACCAAGTGATACAGCGCACTGCGGGCCAGGGTAGGGCGCTAAACGAGATGAGGAGCCAAGTGATACAGCGCACTGCGGGCCAGGGTAGGGTGCTAAAAGAGATGAGGAGCCAAGTGATACAGCGCACTGCGGGCCAGGGTAGGGCGCTAAACGAGATGAGGAGCCAAGTGATACAGCGCACTGCGGGCCAGGGTAGGGCGCTAAACGAGATGAGGAGCCAAGTGATACAGCGCACTGCGGGCCAGGGTAGGGTGCTAAAAGAGATGAGGAGCCAAGTGATACAGCGCACTGCGGGCCAGGGTAGGGCGCTAAACGAGATGAGGAGCCAAGTGATACAGCGCACTGCGGGCCAGAGTAGGGCGCTAAATGAGATGAGGAGCCAAGTGATACAGCGCACTGCGGGCCAGGGTAGGGCACTAAACGAGATGAGGAGCCAAGTGATACAGCGCACTGCGGGCCAGGGTAGGGCACTAAACGAGATGAGGAGCCAAGTGATACAGCGCACTGCGGGCCAGGGTAGGGCGCTAAACGAGATGAGGAGCCAAGTGATACAGCGCACTGCGGGCCAGGGTAGGGCGCTAAACGAGATGAGGAGCCAAGTGATACAGCGCACTGCGGGCCAGGGCAGGGCGCTAAACGAGATGAGGCGCCAAGTGATACAGCGCACTGCGGGCCAGGGTAGGGCGCTAAACGAGATGAGGAGCCAAGTGATACAGCGCACTGCGGGCCAGGGTAGGGCGCTAAACGAGATGAGGAGCCAAGTGATACAGCGCACTGCGGGCCAGGGTAGGGCGCTAAACGAGATGAGGAGCCAAGTGATACAGCGCACTGCGGGCCAGGGTAGGGCGCTAAAAGAGATGAGGAGCCAAGTGATACAGCGCACTACTGGCCAAGGTAGGGCGCTAAACGAGATGAGGAGCCAAGTGATACAGCGCACTACTGGCCAAGGTAGGGCGCTAAACGAGATGAGGAGCCAAGTGATACAGCGCACTGCGGGCCAGGGTAGGGCACTAAACGAGATGAGGAGCCAAGTGATACAGCGCACTTCGGGCCAGGGCAGGGCACTAAACGAGATGAGGAACCAAGTGATACAGCGCACTGCGGGCCAGGGTAGGGCGCTAAACGAGATGAGGAGCCAAGTGATACAGCGCACTACTGGCCAAGGTAGGGCGCTAAACGAGATGAGGAGCCAAGTGATACAGCGCACTGCGGGCCAGGGTAGGGCGCTAAACGAGATGAGGAACCAAGTGATACAGCGCACTGCGGGTCAGGGTAGGGCGCTAAACGAGATGAGGAGCCAAGTGATACAGCGCACTACTGGCCAAGGTAGGGCGCTAAACGAGATGAGGAGCCAAGTGATACAGCGCACAGCGGGCCAGGGTAGGGCGCTAAACGAGATGAGGAACCAAGTGATACAGCGCACTGCGGGCCAGGGTAGGGCGCTAAACGAGATGAGGAGCAAAGTGATACAGCGCACTACTGGCCAAGGTAGGGCGCTAAACGAGATGAGGAGCCAAGTGATACAGCGCACTGCGGGCCAGGGTAGGGCGCTAAACGAGATGAGGAACCAAGTGATACAGCGCACTGCGGGCCAGGGTAGGGCGCTAAACGAGATGAGGAGCCAAGTGATACAGCGCACTGGGGGCCAGGGTAGGGCGCTAAACGAGATGAGGAACCAAGTGATACAGCGCACTGCGGGCCAGGGTAGGGCGCTAAACGAGATGAGGAGCCAAGTGATACAGCGCACTACTGGCCAAGGTAGGGCGCTAAACGAGATGAGGAGCCAAGTGATACAGCGCACTGCGGGCCAGGGTAGGGCGCTAAACGAGATGAGGAACCAAGTGATACAGCGCACTGCGGGCCAGGGTAGGGCGCTAAACGAGATGAGGAGCCAAGTGATACAGCGCACTGCGGGCCAGGGTAGGGCGCTAAACGAGATGAGTAACCAAGTGATACGGCGCACTGCGGGCCAGGGTAGGGCACTAAACGAGATGAGGAGCCAAGTGATACAGCGCACTGCGGGCCAGGGTAGGGCGCTAAACGAGATGAGGAGCCAAGTGATACAGCGCACTGCGGGCCAGGGTAGGGCGCTAAACGAGATGAGGAGCCAAGTGATACAGCGCACTGCGGGCCAGGGCAGGGCGCTAAACGAGATGAGGCGCCAAGTGATACAGCGCACTGCGGGCCAGGGTAGGGCGCTAAACGAGATGAGGAGCCAAGTGATACAGCGCACTGCGGGCCAGGGTAGGGCGCTAAACGAGATGAGGAGCCAAGTGATACAGCGCACTGCGGGCCAGGGTAGGGCGCTAAACGAGATGAGGAGCCAAGTGATACAGCGCACTGCGGGCCAGGGTAGGGCGCTAAAAGAGATGAGGAGCCAAGTGATACAGCGCACTACTGGCCAAGGTAGGGCGCTAAACGAGATGAGGAGCCAAGTGATACAGCGCACTACTGGCCAAGGTAGGGCGCTAAACGAGATGAGGAGCCAAGTGATACAGCGCACTGCGGGCCAGGGTAGGGCACTAAACGAGATGAGGAGCCAAGTGATACAGCGCACTTCGGGCCAGGGCAGGGCACTAAACGAGATGAGGAACCAAGTGATACAGCGCACTGCGGGCCAGGGTAGGGCGCTAAACGAGATGAGGAGCCAAGTGATACAGCGCACTACTGGCCAAGGTAGGGCGCTAAACGAGATGAGGAGCCAAGTGATACAGCGCACTGCGGGCCAGGGTAGGGCGCTAAACGAGATGAGGAACCAAGTGATACAGCGCACTGCGGGTCAGGGTAGGGCGCTAAACGAGATGAGGAGCCAAGTGATACAGCGCACTACTGGCCAAGGTAGGGCGCTAAACGAGATGAGGAGCCAAGTGATACAGCGCACAGCGGGCCAGGGTAGGGCGCTAAACGAGATGAGGAACCAAGTGATACAGCGCACTGCGGGCCAGGGTAGGGCGCTAAACGAGATGAGGAGCCAAGTGATACAGCGCACTACTGGCCAAGGTAGGGCGCTAAACGAGATGAGGAGCCAAGTGATACAGCGCACTGCGGGCCAGGGTAGGGCGCTAAACGAGATGAGGAACCAAGTGATACAGCGCACTGCGGGCCAGGGTAGGGCGCTAAACGAGATGAGGAGCCAAGTGATACAGCGCACTGGGGGCCAGGGTAGGGCGCTAAACGAGATGAGGAACCAAGTGATACAGCGCACTGCGGGCCAGGGTAGGGCGCTAAACGAGATGAGGAGCCAAGTGATACAGCGCACTACTGGCCAAGGTAGGGCGCTAAACGAGATGAGGAGCCAAGTGATACAGCGCACTGCGGGCCAGGGTAGGGCGCTAAACGAGATGAGGAACCAAGTGATACAGCGCACTGCGGGCCAGGGTAGGGCGCTAAACGAGATGAGGAGCCAAGTGATACAGCGCACTGCGGGCCAGGGTAGGGCGCTAAACGAGATGAGTAACCAAGTGATACGGCGCACTGCGGGCCAGGGTAGGGCGCTAAACGAGATGAGGAACCAAGTGATACAGCGCACTGCGGGCCAGGGTAGGGCGCTAAACGAGATGAGGAGCCAAGTGATATAGCGCACTACTGGCCAAGGTAGGGCACTAAACGAGATGAGGAGCCAAGTGATACAGCGCACTGCGGGCCAGGGTAGTGCGCTAAACGAGATGAGGAACCAAGTGATACAGCGCACTGCGGGCCAGGGTAGGGCGCTAAACGAGATGAGGAGCCAAGTGATACAGCGCACTGCGGGCCAGGGTAGGGCGCTAAACGAGATGAGGAGCCAAGTGATACAGCGCACTACTGGTCAAGGTAGGGCGCTAAACGAGATGAGGAACCAAGTGATACAGCGCACTGCGGGCCAGGGTAGGGCGCAAAACGAGATGAGGAACCAAGTGATACGGCGCACTGCGGGCCAGGGTAGGGCGCTAAACGAGATGAGGAACCAAGTGATACAGCGCACTGCGGGACAGGGTAGGGCGCTAAACGAGATGAGGAGCCAAGTGATATAGCGCACTACTGGCCAAGGTAGGGCACTAAACGAGATGAGGAGCCAAGTGATACAGCACACTGCGGGCCAGGGTAGGGCGCTAAACGAGATGAGGAACCAAGTGATACAGCGCACTGCGGGCCAGAGTAGGGCGCTAAACGAGATGAGGAGCCAAGTGATACAGCGCACTGTGGGCCAGGGTAGGGCGCTAAACGAGATGAGGAACGAAGTGATACAGCGCACTGCGGGCCAGGGTAGGGCGCTAAACGAGATGAGGAACCAAGTGATACAGCGCACTGCGGGCCAGGGTAGGGCGCTAAACGAAATGAGCAACCAAGTGATACAGCGCACTGCGGGCCAGGGTAGGGCGCTAACCGAGATGAGGAACCAAGTGATACAGCGCACTGCGGGCCAGGGTAGGGCGCTAAACGAGATGAGGAGCCAAGTGATACAGCGCACTGCGGGCCAGGGTAGGGCGCTAAACGAGATGAGGAGCCAAGTGATACAGCGCACTACTGGCCAAGGTAGGGCGCTAAACGAGATGAGGTGCCAAGTGATACAGCGCACTGCGGGCCAGGGTAGGGCGCAAAACGAGATGAGGAACCAAGTGATACAGCGCACTGCGGGCCAGGGTAGGGCGCTAAACGAGATGAGGAACCAAGTGATACAGCGCACTGCGGGCCAGGGTAGGGCGCTAAACGAGATGAGGAGCCAAGTGATACAGCGCACTGCGGGCCAGGGTAGGGCGTTAAACGAGATGAGGAACCAAGTGATACAGCGCACTGTGGGCCAGGGTAGGGCGCTAAACGAGATGAGGAACCAAGTGATACAGCGCACTGCGGGCCAGGGTAGGGCGCTAAACGAGATGAGGAACCAAGTGATACAGCGCACTGCGGGCCAGGGTAGGGCGCTAAACGAGATGAGGAACCAAGTGATACAGCGCACTGCGGGCCAGGGTAGGGCGCTAAACGAGATGAGGAACCAAGTGATACGGCGCACTGCGGGCCAGGGTAGGGCGCTAAACGAGATGAGGAACCAAGTGATACAGCGCACTGCGGGCCAGGATAGGGCGCTAAACGAGATGAGGAGCCAAGTGATACAGCGCACTGCGGGCCAGGGTAGGGCGTTAAACGAGATGAGGAGCCAAGTGATACAGCGCACTGCGGGCCAGGGTAGGGCGCTAAACGATATGAGGAACCAAGTGATACAGCGCACTGCGGGCCAGGGTAGGGCGCTAAACGAGATGAGGAACCAAGTGATACAGCGCACTGCGGGCCAGGGTAGGGCGCTAATCGAGATGAGGAACCAAGTGATACAGCGCACTGTGGGCCAGGGTAGGGCGCTAAACGAGATGAGGAACCAAGTGAAACAGCGCACTGCGGGCCAGGGTAGGGCGCTAAACGAGATGAGGAGACAAGTGATACAGCGCACTGCGGGCCAGGGTAGGGCGCTAAACGAGATGAGGAGCAGAGTGATACAGCGCACTGCGGGCCAGGGTAGGGCGCTAAACGAGATGAGGAGCCAAGTGATACAGCGCACTGCGGGCCAGGGTAGGGCGCTAAACGAGATGAGGAGCCAAGTGATACAGCGCACTGCGGGCCAGGGTAGGGCGTTAAACGAGATGAGGAGCCAAGTGATACAGCGCACTGCGGGCCAGGGTAGGGCGCTAAACGAGATGAGGAGCCAAGTGATACAGCGCACTGCGGGCCAGGGTAGGGCGCTAAACGAGATGAGGAGCCAAGTGATACAGCGCACTGCGGGCCAGGGTAGGGCGCTAAACGAGATGAGGAGCCAAGTGATACAGCGCACTGCGGGCCAGGGTAGGGCGCTAAACGAGATGAGGAGCCAAGTGATACAGCACACTGCGGGCCAGGGTAGGGCGCTAAACGAGATGAGGAGCCAAGTGATACAGCGCACTGCGGGCCAGGGTAGGGCGCTAAACGAGATGAAGAGCCAAGTGATACAGCGCACTGCGGGCCAGGGTAGGGCGCTAAACAGGCTCATGACAACGGAAACAACACTGCGGTTCACAAAACACAAAACATTCCGGATTTTATTTTCCCTGGTGATACATCCATACGACACGAAATGCAATTAACATAGAGGGGAAAACAACAACTACATTTTAGCAAGCAACTATCAAAAACTGGTCTTCAACAATGCTGCACTAATTTCTCCGTTTCGTGTGCTCATTAAAGTAAAAGCAAGGGTGAGATTAACATCTAATGCTCATCTGTATCTGTACTCCACAACCGCGGGTGATAAGGTTTTGCAGCAGACCTTGGTTGTCGTATCGTAAACTGTCTAAGAAAGTTCTGGTGTTCCTTTGTACAGTTTACATTTCTTGAAGAATCGAAGTTAGGATTAGTTTCCGACAGCGGAGCTAATGCGCAGATTCCACTTTATGCTTCCTCTGCACTCTTACGCTGAAATACATCACAGAACAAACGCTATCAACAACTGAATATATTACACCAAACTCAACAGCTTTCGCAGTTTGAGTTGCGCTATGGAGAAATAACGGGGAAATGTAAGGTTGAATGTGTCAACATTCACAAGAAACGTTCAACTACTGCTAATGTCTCCAAGATCGTTTGTAAAATTAAGGAAAGAAAATTTACTACTACCTTTCCCAACAGGATGGCTGCTGTAAGATCTAGATTAATATAGGCTTCGCCTTCCATACTTGCAGTCAGGAAACTATTTTATTAAAATCCTGTTGCCATATTCTACAGTGTAAGAATTTTGTTAATAGGTTATTGCGTGGTACAGCGTAGAGTGCTCTATGGCAATAGAATAAAATACAAGAAGTAACTTCTATCACCTGACGAGCTATCACATCATACCGTATATTCGCGTTGTAACTGAGCATTTCATCTAATAACTTCATAATACGATTTCATTCGTTGTCGCCATCGCCGAAATATCGTGTAATGACAACAGTTCTTTAACTCGGGTAGTCACCCCAGAGCATTTCATACATACCTTCATAATGCCAGAGATTATTCAAACTACGAAATAGGTGGAATTCGCGGTATTGCTAACTCAGTTTCACATTGTACATTACAATTACTGTTTTTCAGGTTAATACAGAGTTACTGCTTTACCTATTGGAAGCATTTCGGCGGAGGGTTATCCAGCAACACCGCTCAATGCGAAACCCCGGCTTTTTATTTTCATGCGTGGATATTTGGCTGCCTGCTTAAACCAGTTACATTTGAAAACACGCTTTAACACTCTGCATTACTCATCCCATCGTTCCCATCTGAAATGTTGCCCCAAACGACATAACGTCCAACATGTGTACCACTCCGAGCGCTTGTTGAGTATATCGATATGTATCGATATTGCCGAGTGTTTAGCGCGGCACAGCGCTCGGAAGCTAATGCATTAACTTTGTCGCACGGTAACCCGTTTATCGAATGCTATCGACTGTAATCGAATCTGGCCGCTGTGCGGGCTGATGCAGCTGATGTGTTCGCTAACGCGAAAAGAGCCAAAACCGGAGCTCCGAGTGGACGCATTATGGGCGGCGAGCCCGGGGCGATAACAAACATCATTCCGGCGCTGAACAACTTTAATGCTGGCTGCTGTTGTAAATATCCCACTCGCATTAGTGATACAGTTCGCCAACGAATTCTGTCAAAACTAACATCACGCAAGCAGTTTACATACTCTCCTCTTAGAGCAATATACTATTAAATACTTTTGGGGATAATATTCTTCTTTGTGTCGACGTTTACGTTTTATACTCCACAGATTACTACTCATGTACGGGCGCTTCTTCTTCTTCCTCTTCTTTTTCGTTTTGTTCTCTATGAACCACATGGTTCTTAGCTATGGTGAGCTTTCGTTTTGGCCCAATATTCTTTCATCCTTGCATTGTGCTTGTCTTTTCTTTCTTGGGTCCATTCCTCCCCAGATCCAGGGCGCAGTGTTTTGGCTTTTAGTGTCTGGAGAGAATCTGATGATTCAATCATCTTTCTGTACTTATCCCTGTTGTAAACGTCATTGGGGTCTACTCCTAGTTGCTCGAGATCTTTTCTGACTAGCCTCGTCCATTTTGCGTTAGTCTCTTTTCCTCTACAGACATTGTTGAAGATTTTGGAGGTGAGTCTATGATTGTGCATCCGAACTATGTGACCATAGAATATTAATCTCCTTTTCCTGATGACTGCTGTAATGTTCTCCAGTTGTCTGTATAAGTCCTTATTATGCTTAAGTCTGTATTTTCCTTTTTCTTTGACAGGACCCATGATTTTTCCCAAGATCTTACGTTCCTTTAGTTCTAGTTTTCTGAGTTGTCCCTGTTCATGGCTAAGTCCTCATTGATGTTTCGAGTTATCCATTCTGTAAGATATTTGAAGGCATTAGTCCTTCGTATAATTGCGTTCCCCAACGGAATTAAGTTTGTTGTACTTCCGATGTTAGTGATGAACTCAGTTTTGCAACCCTACTTTATCTGCTATGTTGTTGAGGGAGGATATTTGGTGAATGCACTGGGTGGTTTTTTAGGCTGAGGGAGGAAGACCCGAAACACGAAATACAGTTACGGGCAACCCAATCAGATGTAACACCGGAATGTAGGATGAGCGTAAAAGAATCTCGACAGTTAAAAGTTCTCGTAATTAATTGTAGAAGCGTTTGTAACAAACAACCGGAACTTGATAGCATTATTTGTAGCACAGATGCGGATATCGTTATCGGTACAGAAAGTTGGCTAAAACCGGAAATAAGTTCCGCCGAAATTTTTAAACATAGCATGAATGTTTTTCGTAAAGACAGATTACATTCTCATGGAGGTGGGGTATTTATGGCTGTGAGTAAATCTCTCCCATGTAATGAAATAGAAGTCGATACGATCTGTGAAATCATATGGATTAAACTCAAAATTGCTGGGTCAAAACTCATCATAGGCGCCTTCTACCGTCCTCCCGATTCCGACATAGCTATCGCCGAGGAGTTAAGAAATAATGTAAACAGTATAGCTAGCCGTTTTCAGGATGATGCTATGATTCTAGGAGGCGACTTCAATCTGCCTTATAATGACTGGCGTAATTACGTTCACATTACAGGTAGCAGGGATAAGGCAGCTTCTGAAGTAATTATCGAATTGTTCTCAAATAATCATCTCGAGCAGCTAGTTAATGAACCAACGCGGTGTCATAACGGTAGCGAAAATATTTTAGATCTGCTGGTTATCAACAGGCCAGAATTATTCACCGAAATTTCAACGACCACAGGTATAAGCGATCACAAAGCGGTAATTGCAACTATCAGACTAATGACCAAGCGAAAAAGGAGAAAACGGCGGATTGTATACAAATTCAGTAAGGCCTCTAAGGAGTGTTTTAGAACCTACCTGAGGAATAATTACCATAACTTCAAGTCAAAAAATGACACCGTTGAAGAGATGTGGCATCGATTTATACGAGTAGTCAGGGAAGGTATGGATACACATATACCGAAGCGGATAGTAAATGGGGAGGATGATCCACCGTGGTAAACATGCGAAGTCAAAAGATTACTAAAAAAACAAAGGAGGATACACGCACGCTCAAGAAGGAAGGGGTGTCGCAGTGATTTAGAAACCTTAGCTGAGTTAAGAGGACGTATTAAGAATGTAATGCGTGAGGCTTTCAACGATTTTCATTCCAACTCTCTCTCTAAGAGTCTCACAGAAAACCCAAAGAAATTCTGGTCGTATGTACGAAAAGTCAATTGTACCAATAGCAATATACCAGTACTAATTCGTGAAAGTTCAGAGGTTAATGAAAGCCGCGATAAAGCTAACGTACTAAATACTGTATTCAAAAATTCATTTACTGATGAAAATAAGGATAGTGTTCCCGTTTTCCCACGCCGTGTCGAGTTGGTGATGGAATCATTACGGATAGATACTGCAGGTATCATAAAGCAATTAGAGCTCCTGAAGTGGGGGAAAGCACCGGGCCCGGATGGAATTCCAGTAAGAGTATTTTCAGAGTATGCGGCGGAAATCGGCACATTTCTGTCTGATATATTCAGTAAATCATTAGAAGAGCGAAAAGTACCTTCAGACTGGAAAATCGCGCAAGTAACTCCGATTTTCAAGAAAGGTGATCGAAGTGATCCTGGAAATAATCCTCCAATATCTATAACATTTGTTTGTAGTAGAGTTATGGAGCATATTATATGCTCGAACATTATGAAATTTCTAGACGATAATAATTTGCTTACAACAAATCAACACGGATTTCGGAAGAAAAGATCATGTGAAACACAGCTGGCCCTATTTACACACGACGTAACGAAAGTTATTGATGCAGGTTCACAAGTAGATGCCATTTTTTTAGATTTTCAGAAAACCTTTGACTCTGTGCCACACAACCGCCTTTTAGCGAAGCTTCGAGCGTACGGTATATCGGATCAGCTTTGTGAATGGATAAAGGATTTTCTGAAAGTTATTACGAAAAAATTAATAACTCCGAATCTAATCGTCAAATTTGCATGAAACAAACGGCATTCTGTAGCTAAATAATTGTAGCATTGAACAAGTCTAAAAATAAAAAATCGGTTTTTTTGATCCTGTTCGCGACTGTCCCCCCTTAACATCATTATTGGTTTTCGAATAAAGATATATAATATATCAAACAGATTTTTATCTATTGCAAACATGAGTTCCATACCTGTATAATAAATACTACGCTCATCAATATTTCAGTTAACACTAAAGTGATAAATAAACATACCTACTAATACCACTTTTAATTGTTTTCACAGCTTAAATTCCATACGTTGTTCCTTAAATCCGAGACCGAGCGTGGTGGGTGAGTGGTTAACGCTCTGGCCTCGCATTCGGGAGGACGCCGGTTCGAATCCCCGTCCGGGCATCCAGATTTGGGTTTTCAATCGTTTCCCCAAAACACTCCAGGTGAATACCCGGATGCTTCCTTCAAAAGGCCATGGCCGAATTCCTTCCCGTTCCTTGTTCCAAATCCCACCCCGTTTCTAATGACCTTGATGTCGACGAGGCGTAAAGCCATAAGCAGAAAAAAAGAAACTATTCCAGCCGTCTGCTGAGTAGCAAACCTACAGACACAATGTTTCGAGTTAGGAGAGTTGGAAGTCTAGCTCTCCTCTAATGTTCATCATGGTAATCCCCTCACGATATTTCGCCTTAACTACTTAAGTACTGTTAACTTATACAGCAATTCTCACTAGCGCACTATGGCTGTGGCTATATCACTGGAAAGGTTCATTATAAAAGCTGATATCATAGACTGGCTTAGTATATAAAAAAAAACTAAATCTTTAATAGAATTACGAGAGGAATTCATTAACTATTGTTTGTGAAAAACAGAAATTTGTAATATAGCTGCTGTCTTAACTAAACAAACGTTTACGGATTTCAGAAAAGTGAAGAGGATCTAGTAAGCTGTTTAACAGTTGGGGACAAGCAAAGTAACGGCAGCGCTGTTGGTAGCCCTGTAAGACGGCGCGTGCCAGCCTGGCCGGGACGTCCCCGGCTAATGAGGCGGGGACTCCTTAATGACCCTCATTACGGCGCACCACAGCCGGGAGAGAAATACAAACCAAACAGCTCCTCTCCGACCATTACACTACTGCTATATTAGCGAACAGTTTATTTTGTAGATTTCTATGTGATTAAAAGCTTGCTTAATTTTTCGGTAAATGATGTTGTGTCTGTGACAGAATGAAATACTTACAAAAACTATACCAGCGTTCTATTCATCAATCAGGTTTCATTTACTCTGCGACTCTTTTTTCCTCAATGTCTCGTCTAGTTTGATGCAATCCTCCATTCCTTCGCCACTTCCTATCTCGTGCTAACCTCTTCATCCGTACGTATCCCTTACAGCCCACGTCCTCAATTATCTGCTTCGTATATTCTAATCTCTGTCTTCCTCTACAGTTCTTACCTTCGACTGTTCCCTCCACTAACAAATTAACCAATCCAGCATGTCTCAAACTATGACCTACCAGCATGTCTCTTCTTCCTGTAAGCTTCTTCTACAAACTTCTTTCCTCACCCATCATCCCAAAACTCGTTCATTTCGTACTTTGTCTGACCATTTAATTTTCAGCATTCATCTGCAGCATAACATTTCAAATGCTCCAATTTTCTTTCTTTCTGGTATTCCTAAAGTCCATATTTCGTTACTATAAAATGCTGTGCTCCACACATAGAGTTTTAAAAAGTTCATTCTGAATTCTAGATCGATATTTGAAACTAAAAGATTTCTGTTACTAGTGCTATTCTGGTTTTACCATCATTCCTGCTTCGGCCATCGGTTGTAATTTTGCTTCCCAAGTAACAGAACTCACTTACTTCTCCTATAGCAGCTCATCCTATTTTTATCACTTTGATTCAGTTGAGTGTTCCTGACTGAGCACGCTGCTAGCACAGTGATACGAGGTGCGTGTTAGTAGCAGCAGCCAGCGCACTGGTCTGGCTTGTGAGTCGCAGCCAATCAGCTCGCCTCCTGACAGAGCAGCTGCCCGCATACGAAATACAGAAACACGTTATACAGCGGGTAATCCTGCAAACAAAGACAGTAAAAGTCTCGCCATTTTAGAGATACTGATTTTTTTTAACATTTTTGCGAAACATGTCACTTTGATCAGTTTATTTCATGCCATTTCTACAAATTAAGACTTTTTGAATCCTGATTTTTTTTTTTAATTACTCAAAGATATTTGAGTCATCTAAAACAACGCCCTTTTTTTGTTAAAACGTTAAAAAAAACTTAAATAGTATAATTATTTTATACTTCTTTTAAAACGATTGTTTTATGGTAGTTCAATCTGCTAAAGAGACCATTGTGCATTTTAAACATGTAGTAATAGAAATGATGATAATGATTTTAAAAAGATTTTTAAGGTTTTTTTTAACGTTTTGAGAAAAAAAGAAAATTGTTTTAGATGACTCAAACATCTTTGAGTAAATTAAAAAAAAGAGAGTTGAAAAAGTCTTAATTTGTAGAAATGGCATGGAATAAACTGGAAAAAAGTGACACGTTTCTAAAAATTATTAAAAAAACCAGTATCTCTAAAACGGCGAGACTTTGACTAAAATAAAAATTTTGTCACGTAGTAGGACATGATGCGACGTATGTGTAGTCGAGCCACTGGTTTCACATCCACATGGACACAAAGAGGCATCTCTTAAAACAGCTAACTGCTTTCTTTATAGGTCATTAACAGAGGCCACAACTCTTTAAAAAAAAAATAAAAAAGCTTAAGCGTTTCTGCTGGTTACGGCATTATTGTATTTAAAGGTTTAGGGAATAAAATGTTATCATCTGCGAAATGACAGACGTTTTGACTCAGATTTCGTGTTGATATATGTTTATTATGTAGAATTTCATTACCTTTAAATTATTTGTTTTATGATTTAAAATCATTATCATTTAATTTGAAGTGAAATACGAGCTGTAGCGGCGAGTTGTGGTCAAGGGCTGCAGTTGTGGTGTTGGAGAAGCGTTAGCACTGACGTCGACTCCGTGATAGACTGCTCCTACCATGCCGCTGCGGCGGCTAACTGAGACTCCACATGTCTCTAGCAGAGTACCAAGTAGTCACCATCACCTCTGTCTCAAGCAGAGTACCAAGTAGTCACCATCACCTCTGTCTCAAGCAGAGTACCAAGTGGTCACCATCACCCCTGTCTCTAGCAGAGTACCAAGTAGTCACCATCACCCCTGTCTCAAGTAGAGTACCAAGTGGTCACCATCACCCCTGTCTCTAGCAGAGTACCAAGTGGTCACCATCACCTCTGTCTCAAGCAGAGTACCAAGTGGTCACCATCACCTCTGTCTCAAGCAGAGTACCAAGTGGTCACCATCACCCCTGTCTCTAGCAGAGTACCAAGTGGTCACCATCACCTCTGTCTCAAGCAGAGTACCAAGTGGTCACCATCACCCCTGTCTCTAGCAGAGTACCAAGTGGTCACCATCACCTCTGTCTCAAGCAGAGTACCAAGTGGTCACCATCACCCCTGTCTCTAGCAGAGTACCAAGTGGTCACCATCACCTCTGTCTCAAGCAGAGTACCAAGTGGTCACCATCACCTCTGTCTCAAGCAGAGTACCAAGTAGTCACCATCACCTCTGTCTCAAGCAGAGTACCAAGTAGTCACCATCACCTCTGTCTCAAGCAGAGTACCAAGTGGTCACCATCACCCCTGTCTCTAGCAGAGTACCAAGTGGTCACCATCACCTCTGTCTCAAGCAGAGTACCAAGTAGTCACCATCGCTCCGGCGATTGGCTAGCTACAGGTTGTTCTTACCATTATGGTAGACAAGGCGTTTATACTTGACTGTAGCCATACATCCTGGTAGAGGCCGTCTGCTAGGCTGACCCCGACAGTGGCAATCACTGGAGCCATGACTACTGTAATTAACAATCTCCTCGAAGTGCGCGACTCGGTGATGATGATGTTAGCGTCTGATCGGCGATGACGCGAGACCCGGCTACGGAGAGAGGCGTCCTGACACCCGACTCAGAAGAGAGCGAGGCAGACCGTCGCTCCTGATTCGTCCCCACCGCCGAACGTTCTAGATGCTCGATCGGCCGTCGGCTCCCATCCCGCACCTGCTGACTAACTCCCGCGGACTCTTCACGTGACTTACTCCCAACTAAAAGAAATAATATTATACCTTTCAAAACCGTCATCCACAATTTTATAATATTCGATCGTCTTCTCTGGTTTTATTCCTGTATCACCTGGCGCCTTGGTCGTGTTGGTACTGGAGAGGTTTCACTGCACCTGACTGCAGCAGCGTACTGTCCTGCGGCTGACTCACCTCTCACCTCGAACGCTCGCCACAGCACGAAAACAAGCGACCAGAAACAAAACAGTGGTGTGCGTCATTTCCACACAGAAATCCCGAGTCTAGCACTCCGCGAACATGTAACAAATATTCTTGATGTTATTGTTGTGTGACTCCTGGTTAGGTCATACAGACCGTAACCCTTCTAGATGCAACTATTCCAAACAAAGATGTTATGCTGAAAACATTGGCACCGAAAACAACAAGGCATTGCCAACCTCTTGATGTTTACTTCTTTCGGCAGTGTAAGTTCTATATTAGAAGGATTGCTGATTTTGTAAGACTACTATGTGCCAAACCACAAGTGAAGATACATGATCGTTATTTCATGATGAAACTTCACTCTGTGATTTACAATCAGTTTTCTGCACGTACGTATAAGCCTATGTTGCAATATACTTGGCGAAAGCCATGTTATGACATTGACATACCAACATCATCGTTTGAAAATGTAATTAGTGTGGCTTTTGATATTGGACTGTGTGAATGCGAAAGTGATTTGGAATGTGATAACGTGGCTTTAGTGAGGTGTGCACATTGTTCTCTTCCACTTCATTGAAATCCCACATCTGTACTTTGAGGACTAATATAAGCACTATCAGGTGTGTGGTACTGCTGTATATGCGTGTTTTGCGCTATATTAACGAAGTTTAAGCAGAGAGTTATTAGCAGTGTTGATTGAAAATGTAATGATACACTGACGTCATTGAATTACGTATAATTTCCTTCATATGGTACTGATATCTTGTTACTTTGTTTCTCTCTATTAAAATATTATTTGAGGTAGAATGCAAGGTTCTGCATGGAAATGACGCACACCACTGTTTTGTTTATGGTCGCATGTTGTTCTGAGCTTGTTTCCGTGCGGTTCCGGGCGGTCGAAGTCGAAAGTGTCGCTTGTGAGTGGATCTTTCATTTCCGCAGGAAGAGATGTCTGCAGTGTAACGTCGTTTACAAAAAAAAATCTGGATCAGAAGTTAACGAAACTACCTTGTTGTTGAAGAATTATAAACAGTTTGTAACCGGAAAACTATACATTCCAAAAGAGTTTCAGCATAGGTCGTAGACCTGGCAGTACCTCTGGTGTCTCTGATGGTGATATCTTGTTTCTGATTCGCTAATCTGCTTTGGTCGTCGTAGCCTCGCGCCGCGCCGCTCAGGTGAGTCGGGCTCCGCGCGGGTTAGCCGTGCTCGAGTGCTCCCTCTCCTCGCTTTGCGGCGCTAATGAGGGCGCGCCTAATGGCCAATCGGCGGCCGTTGTTTGGGTGACGTCACGGGACGGGAAGGTTTAATTGGAGGACCGGGCGGTGGAGAGCGCTGCATAACGTGCGCGCGACGCAGCCCGCAGTACAGCACACGTCGCGTCGCCTGCCTCCCCGCCACTTATATCATCATATATATATATATTAAAAGCCAATATCTTCCTCGATAACTAGCCGAAATATGTGACTGAGTTATCATTTTAAAGATTAAGATCGCCACTTTAGTGACAGTCATATATTATGAAAGGAATTTTACGGAATTCGACCGTTAAAGGCCAAAGTATCAATATTTCTGACACGTGTTTTTGTGTCACGAGCCATTTATCTCCGTTGATATCTAACCGACACAGATAAATGAGCTATCATTTTAAAGATTAAGGTATCTGCTTTGGTCACATCATTTATTAAGAACGAAATTTTTCGGAATTTGACCCTTAAAGGTCAAAAGTAATAACTGCTGAAAGTCGCGCGTATGAGACAGTTCACTGCCTAGCCGCTACATGTCACAGAGATATTAATAAACTGCTTCACTGGCGTCGACTTTTCTTACATGACTATTGCACTAAACAAATAAACAACTGATACGCATGAGGCTGTTTTTTTCGTCCTATTACAAACCACCAACTTCAGGTCACCTAGTTATCAGTATTATTATTACTCTGCGAGTCTCTAATCCTAATGTGTAACCATTTGTGCATAGGAAGGGATATACGGTACATGGCCGGAGGTTACCAGGCGCTATCGTGCAGGAACCATCCCGCATTCGCCTGGATTGATCTGGGAAAACCATTGAAAAACCAGATCAGGATGGCCGGAGGGATTTATAGATACCTACTCCTATCGCAATCTAAGTTCTCTCGCTCCGATAACTCCTTCCTATTCCACTCTCATAATCGCTACGTGGAAAATGAATCAGTTCTGGCCCTGATTTCTCTCGTTTTCTCGGTCATTCCTAGATAGTAATGTAGTTAGTAATATGTGTTTTCTGTCATTACGAAATACGTCAGTCGTGAATTTTTCAATCAGCTTCTGCCGAGAGCAACGCCTTCGGTGTTCCATGGTGTTCCCAACCTAACTCCTTCTACATCGCACTTACGCTTTCGCTCCAACTGTATATAACTGTCACGAATCGGGTGGCTCTTCTTTGGACCTTCTCCAATGCATCCATTAACCCCTTTTGATAGGGGCCGCATACAGAACAACAGTATTCTAAGTGAGGGCGCACCAGGGCTTTGTAAGCTATGGATTTAACTTCCAGTGTCCATTGTTTCAAGCTTACGACTTAATGTTTGAGACCGCCACGATCAGGCGGCGGTGGTATTCCGTAATAATACACTCATAACGAACGTCCTGCATCTGTCGTATCGTCATCGATATGTATACCATTCACTGACACTGCTCATGGGTCTTGCTAAAGATCTTTTGATGGCTCATAAGGTCGAAGTTTCTCTGTGCGATTGGATAATTAATATAGTGTTCTCGGGTGGCTACCGAGGCAGCAGAGTGAGCTCTAACAGAGGATGGCGACAGAGTTCCGATCGCCGAAATATCGCGTGGAAACATCCTGCTCACTTGGCTAGCCACCGGAGAAGACTACTATAAATCTTTTGATGGCGTTTTGAACCAATCAAATGTTCATTTTCTTTACTTCTTGATGGCAGAAGTGTTACGGTGCAATGTCTAAGAGGTGTCGATAACGATTGCGTCTGTAAGATTAGTTTCTCCGATTGATCCTTAGTACACATATTTGCTTGACGAGGTTGGTGAGTGTTGCTCTGTGCGTTAGTGAATCATGGAAGGATCTTTTTAGGATACTACAAAATAATAAAAAACTATTAAGCATATACAGGATGATACCTTTCTTAAAAATCATATTCATGTAACTGTTTGACACTCTTCTCCATTTAAACCGAACGTACTTGTGGTAAGTGACATTACTCGACCGTTTTGTTTCTGAAGCTCAATCTTGCAGTAGGCTGTCATCAGCTGTGGTATGGACTGCAACCTAACTGCTAACAGACGACATGCGGTACTGGTCTATAAGTGAACCATTCCGTGTGCTCAATACAGAACCCAGAACACTGCTCGTTAACTACAAGGTGAGTGTGTTTTTCTAGTGATCTGTCTGCAGTCCAACGTATAGTAAATAATGTAGTCGAGCACAGTGAAGTTGTAGTGTTCTCTAAGTGAAAAATACAGCTAACGCTATCAATAAAAGGCAATAAGACCGAGCAAGTATCCACCTTCAAATACTTAGGCACTGTGATGGATGAACAGTGTGATTGCAAGATATAAATCAAATGCAGAATAGAACAGGCCAGGAGACAATTTATTAGCATGATTTTTATTATTATTATATATATATATATGATCGGATCTCAGTCTGCTAATTGAGAACGCGAATGATTCGCTGCTACGTAGTTTTCCATTTATCTTTATAGGTGTGAAAGCTGGACCTTAGACCAAAATCTAGAGAAAAGAATTGAAGCTTTTGAAATGTATTTGTGTCGTCCTGTCTTACGCACATCTTGGGTGCTGAAAATTTTAAACGAAAAACTACTTCATCGGATAGAGAAACAAAAGAACTGCTGCTCACTCTAAAGCAAAGTAAAACTAAATATCTAGGACAGGGGCGAGAGGTACCAGCCACTGCAATTCATTATTGAAGGGAAGATACAAGGGAGAAGGTCTGTCACGAGGAGAGGAAATCCGCGCCTGGAGGCACACTCTGAGAGGCTAAGGAGAAGAGGACGTGAAATGTTCAGTATTCCAGCGTCAAACATCTTGCTGTCTGTTGAGAGTAGCAATTAATGCAGAGCTGACTAGTGGCGCTGACTAGTGGCGGAAGTCGGGACCGCGTAATGAGCGCGGGCGCCCCTGTTTAGCGCGCGCCTTTGTTCCCGCGGGATCTAGTTCCTCCCGGCGGAAGACACCTGCAGCCATTGACACGGCGTGATGGAGACAATGGCGGCGCTTGAAAGGCCTAAGTGAAGTCAGTTTGGCGGACAATGCGGGGCTCTCGACGCGCACAAAGCTGCTCTGTCCTCTCACCAGTCCCTCCACTGGTCCATCCCTTCCCATCCCTTCACCTCTACATACCCCCTACAACACACGTCCTCAATTATCTACTTCATATATTCTAATCCCACGCAAATACTGAAAATTAATAACCAAACCAAAATCATTCTGACAGTACAAGAAAACTTCTACGTACAGAAAGCAATATATCAAGGCGAAAATGTAATTCACCTCGGGAACCGGACTCTATTCACAACACTAAAAACAATTCCCAAATATATATATATATATATAAAACACACACACACAGAATGCCACAGCATAGGTATAATTTAAAACACAAACAAGCAAATCGATAAGATACTTGCCGGAAATAATAAGCATCTCTGAACACATTACAGTAAACAATAGTAAATACATATATAGAGGTCACACAAACAGAAAAAGTGCGAAACAACAGTGTGATTTCAAAATGAAGCAAGTTTGTGCGATTAGAAGGACACCACAGTATATGAGCGAAACACATAAAATCACCAAAATAAACACTGAAATTGAACTTCCACAGACTTCAGTGTAAAAACAAGAAACAAAAACTGTAAAGTATACTTCATAGCATTTAATATCAGATTAGAATTATAAACAAACTATAAGAACGTCAAAACATGTACATAAACTGTTCTAGGACACCGAGGAAGGTTGAATAAATAATCGAAACGCGTCTACCAAAAAACTAACTTTTTATTTAGCTGCACCGGACAAATAAGTGACAGAAACCTTATTATTCCAAACTCTGTCTTCCTCTACAGGTCTTACCTTCCGCTGTTGCCTCGACTGACAAATTAACCAATCCAGCATGTCTCAAAATATTACCTACCAGTCTTTCTCTTCTTTCTGTAAAACTATTCTAACAATTTCTTTTCTCACCCATCATTTCCAAAACTCGTTCATTTCGTACTTTGTCTGTCCACTTAATTTCCAGCATTCTTCTATAGCACCACATTTCAAATGCTTCAATTTCCTTTCTTTCTGGTATTCCTAAAGGCCATGCTTTGCTGTCATAAAGCGCTGTTGCAGCCGAATACGGTACACCGTTTTTTTGTGCATCGTGTAATTTTTTAGATGAAAATTGGGGGCCATTTCAGCATTCGGATAAACGATTACAGAAATCAGCCTGCAGTGTAGTCGAGCAGACCAGACTGAGCCACTCGCCTCTGTCTTTACAAGCAGCTCCTTGCTTCATAGGATTTCTGCTTGTAAATTAACTTGAGTCTAATCTCTTTCCTTCGCACCACAGTTCTATACAAACATCTTTTTTAGGCATCATTTGCGGAAACTCGTTACCGCGTTTATTCTCTGGCTGTACTGGTAGTCTGCTACACGTAGAAGGGTTTAAATGTGCTTCTTCCTATTACTACAGAGATTCCAAAAGAACAGCATTCGTTAAGTACCCCCCCCCCCTCGTTCTGGCTGTTATGCTTACATTTGCTGTCGTCGTTTGTTCCCCGTCTCGAGTCGACGAATCAGGGTTCTCTTACGTCATAGAACTTATGTCGACTACACGACAACAAAAGTTGCGCAACAGTGCGGTCGATATATACATGTCTGATTGAAGCATTCCTAACTACCTGTTACCAGCACTTCGCTAACACAGTGCTGCCAACCTAACTCAGGCTGTTAAGGAGTCCCTAACATATCGCCAAGAAATCATAACACAGTTCAATTAACTCTGACAATTAGTTTGATACTCGTGAATCAATATTTGAGTATTACACACAATATGATCTCAACACAATGCACTACGCTGAGCCCATACGGACTACAACACAAGCTGCAATCTGTACAACCCTACATTAATTGTAATGAAAACATTATTAAACACGTATAGTTATATATCAAATTATTTATTTACTAAGTAGAAAATAGGAAAAACAGTAAACTACTGAACAAAAAATGTCAGACATAAATTTCACGACCTGAGTCACATTTTCCACTCGAGTTGTTTTTCTGCTGGTAAGGGAGCGTGCATAAACCACGTGGCTCCATTTTGGCCCACTGTGTACCCCCCTCCCCCCCCCACGTAGCCCTACGTGGCTTTTGCCTCTACCTAACCCCCCCCCCCCCCACGTAGCACGTAGCTTTTTTCCCATTTTGATTCCAGACGACATTTTGTACTGTTTTCTCTTGTCAGACTATTGTAAATTATATACGGAGATAATTAAGTGAGGGTGTTGAGAGTTCTGTTCCTCATTTTAACTATGAAAAATGTTGTGAAGGAAAGCTACGTGGTCTGGCTCTGAACCCCCCCCCTCCCCCCCTGGACCGAGCCACGTAGTTTGCGCACGGTCCCTAACATTTAATTTTCCTTACATGAGTTTTGTTTATAATTGTGCGTTACCGCTCGGTGCGCAGTATCGCGATACCGTGTTGAGTGTGGGTGGTTCGGAGCTTGTCGCCTGCGCTGTTGTCTGTCGGCTGCCGCGTGGCGAGTCACTCAATCAGCGGGGATGATAGGAGCTCATTAGCCCCGCAGTCTCGGGTTGCAGTCCCGCGGGAGAGGGGGCAGGTCCCAGCTACGAGCTGCACGATCGGCCCTAAGGATTGCAGCTTTAATGTTAAATGATAAAAATTAACAGTTAACAATATTTTAATTGCCAAAATGACGGTAACATTTTTAGCAGTCTTAAAAATATTTTGAACTTTACATTTTAAAAAAAATCTAAACCAATTTTTGAATAAATGATCAAAAACGCATTCATTCTTAGGTTACATTATATACCTTACAATAAATCACATCAGTTTGAAAACATGTCATGCATCATGGCCAAGTCACCACAGTTTTTTCTCTCCCTAAATGAACGACCTATAACACCGAGACAAAGCATTCCATACCACTAACTGAAGTGAGTGCGTCAAGTGCAGACTTGGCTCATAACAAGATCTCGTAACATTTTGTCACTGCACAAGCACGAGACTTGGCATATTTTTTAGAAAAATTTGTTCTGTGGGATTTATTACTATGTCTCCTGATTTGTTAATTGTTCTTATAGTGCATTCATTGTTATTCATAGAAACTACCCACCAAGACCTAAAGTGTCATGTATTTCAGTGTTATTTTAAGTGACATAACGACTTTGGAAATTGATTTTTGATATAAGAAAGTAGACATTCTTGGCGTATGATTACAATGAAGTCCTCACGGGTGGATTGCGTCGTAAAAACACTAAATTTGACACGTGAGGAGGACGAAGGAGGCAGCCGTGAGGTATGATGTTTTCACAAAACAATTCGGCGATACAGCCGTAAAGGCTTCTTTATAACTTTTTCTTTGCCTTTAGTCGAAACAATAACAAGGAGTTGAAAAGACGCATGCTATTCACTCAAAAATAGTGTGTTGTGGCGATTGACCAAATCATCGCAAGAGGGATTAATCGAAAGCCAGAGCGGCACATGTAAGCAGGCGGCACATGCAAGCAGGCGGCACATGCAAGCAGGCGGCTTTGGTTAAAGAACAGTTAAAGAATCGCAATCATGGCGGCTGTCCAGACAACAAAAAGTCAAAGGATACACAATTGCCTTTTGATAGCTGCTAAATAAATAGATATCCAATCGTTAAAATTACAAAAACATTAGTTTCGTTTCAACCAATAATCAAATTTTTAGCTGCAAATACAGGAAGTTGTCACAATTACTTTTTCTACAAATACAGATGACATGTGCAACACAAAAAAAAAATAGTTATTATACAGTAAGAAAATCGTACTGAATGCGGAACATAATTGAAATTATAAAAATATGTAATTAAAACAAATGTAAGTTTTAATGAATACGTATGAGTGGATCTATTTACTTATGAATCAAGAAGGTTGACAAACGCAGAAATTTGTTCACACGAGTCAGATGTCAACTGCGAGGGTTGAGGCAAACAGTGCAATACATCCTATAGAGACCGCGTGGGGCAGCGAGACACGCGGTTTTGCCGCATTTTGTGGATTGCAGATCCGCTTAATTTTGTGTCTAATGTTGCGGGATCCCACGAGATTACCTTTACATCATTAATCGCAAATTTTAATGACCTCTGCTCCCCCCCCCCCCAAAAAAAAAGTTCTTGTGGCTCAGGCATTAAAAACACGTAGTTAGTCCAGGAAAATGAACCAAAGGTTAGTAAACAATACTTCGTAAATAATAGCCGCTCACTCTCTAGAATGTCTTTTTTTTAGTACTTAACGTCTCTTAACAGCGAGGTCTTAGAGACGGGAAAGGAGGGGGGCAAGGAATGGGAAGGAATTCGGCCATTGCCTTTTGAAGGAAGCATCCCGGCATTTGCCTGGAGTGATTTGGGAAACCATGGAAAACCCAAATCTGGATGCCCGGACGGGGATTCGAATCGCCGTCCTGCCGAATGCGAGGCCAGAACGCTAACCGTTACACCACCACGCTCGGTCTTAGAATGTCACATCTCTTATTAGATCTCTGAGATGGTCTTTCTGCAGACTGGACTTAAACTGAACTATCATCAAAATCGGTGACATATAGCTGCTACTAATTCCTCGAATCATCATGATACCAGTACTGATTTACTGTAAATTTATATGCTCGAAACACTTAACTATGGCTTAGCACATAAACTGCATTCCCCCAGGTTACCCATATCCACGCGTCAGAAAAGAAAAAAAATAACCGATCAATCAAAAAGATTAAAGAGAATTCTTTAAATTTTAATTGTTGTCTAAAGTTACTACAAACATTACGTTACATTTGAACATAGTGATCATTTCTGCTGAAGGACCTGTCTCCTGACCGCCATCTAGACTGGACTGTGGATGGTACACGGAGAGATCCTGCAAACCTTCAGCACACCCGGCTCTGAATTCCTGCTGCACAGACATTTCTTGCGTGCAGAAACTCTATCACCGACCGCCGTTCACAGCGGAAAGAAGTTTCGTTTTTGACGTCCGTTTTAAAATAACACAGCAAACCGAGAAAATTGTGTAGATCAGATACCAGCTGCATGCGCCGTGCGCAAACAGTTCCTACCTCCTCGACATCCTGTCTCAGTGTTATATGTATGTGTGTAGTGCAACACCAAAACAGGAATGATGGAATTTCAGGATACTTTGTAGATATACACAGAAGAAATGAAACTGAAATGGATCAGGCTTATCACCTTTAGATACAGTTGGCAGTGAGAAGTGCTGCCAACTTGAGCACCTGTATATTCGTGGATCCAGCCGACATTGAATCAACAAGTGTTGGGATGTCTTCTTGGTGTGTACCTCACTACGCCTGCATGCCTCGTGCTGGGTCATAGCATCCCAGGCATGCTCTATCGGGACTCTGCCGTCTGATCCCCTCGCAAGGCTGGGTCCTAGCATCCCAGACATGCTCTATCGGGACTCTGCCGTCTGATCCCCTCGCAAGGCTGGGTCCTAGCATCCCAGACATGCTCTATCGGGACTCTGCCGTCTGATCCCCTCGCAAGGCTGGGTCCTAGCATCCCAGACATGCTCTATCGGGACTCTGCCGTCTGATCCCCTCGCAAGGCTGGGTCCTAGCATCCCAGACATGCTCTATCGGGACTCTGCCGTCTATTCCCCTCGCAAGGCTGGGTCCTAGCATCCCAGACATGCTCTATCGGGACTCTGCCGTCTAATCCCCTCGCAAGGCTGGGTCCTAGCATCCCAGACATGCTCTATCGGGACTCTGCCGTCTAATCCCCTCGCAAGGCTGGGTCCTAGCATCCCAGACATGCTCTATCGGGACTCTGCCGTCTAATCCCCTCGCAAGGCTGGGTCCTAGCATCCCAGACATGCTCTATCGGGACTCTGCCGTCTAATCCCCTCGCAAGGCTGGGTCCTAGCATCCCAGACATGCTCTATCGGGACTCTGCCGTCTGATCCCCTCGCAAGGCTGGGTCCTAGCATCCCAGACATGCTCTATCGGGACTCTGCCGTCTAATCCCCTCGCAAGGCTGGGTCCTAGCATCCCAGACATGCTCTATCGGGACTCTGCCGTCTAATCCCCTCGCAAGGCTGGGTCCTAGCATCCCAGACATGCTCTATCGGGACTCTGCCGTCTGATCCCCTCGCAAGGCTGGGTCCTAGCATCCCAGACATGCTCTATCGGGACTCTGCCGTCTAATCCCCTCGCAAGGCTGGGTCCTAGCATCCCAGACATGCTCTATCGGGACTCTGCCGTCTGATCCCCTCGCAAGGCTGGGTCCTAGCATCCCAGACATGCTCTATCGGGACTCTGCCGTCTGATCCCCTCGCAAGGCTGGGTCCTAGCATCCCAGACATGCTCTATCGGGACTCTGCCGTCTAATCCCCTCGCAAGGCTGGGTCCTAGCATCCCAGACATGCTCTATCGGGACTCTGCCATCTAATCCCCTCGCAAGGCTGGGTCCTAGCATCCCAGACATGCTCTATCGGGACTCTGCCGTCTAATCCCCTCGCAAGGCTGGGTCCTAGCATCCCAGACATGCTCTATCGGGACTCTGCCGTCTAATCCCCTCGCAAGGCTGGGTCCTAGCATCCCAGACATGCTCTATCGGGACTCTGCCGTCTAATCCCCTCGCAAGGCTGGGTCCTAGCATCCCAGACATGCTCTATCGGGACTCTGCCGTCTGATCCCCTCGCAAGGCTGGGTCCTAGCATCCCAGACATGCTCTATCGGGACTCTGCCGTCTAATCCCCTCGCAAGGCTGGGTCCTAGCATCCCAGACATGCTCTATCGGGACTCTGCCGTCTAATCCCCTCGCAAGGCTGGGTCCTAGCATCCCAGACATGCTCTATCGGGACTCTGCCGTCTGATCCCCTCGCAAGGCTGGGTCCTAGCATCCCAGACATGCTCTATCGGGACTCTGCCGTCTAATCCCCTCGCAAGGCTGGGTCCTAGCATCCCAGACATGCTCTATCGGGACTCTGCCGTCTGATCCCCTCGCAAGGCTGGGTCCTAGCATCCCAGACATGCTCTATCGGGACTCTGCCGTCTAATCCCCTCGCAAGGCTGGGTCCTAGCATCCCAGACATGCTCTATCGGGACTCTGCCGTCTAATCCCCTCGCAAGGCTGGGTCCTAGCATCTCAGATATGCTCTATCGGGACTCTGCCGTCTAATCCCCTCGCAAGGCTGGGTCCTAGCATCCCAGACATGCTCTATCGGGACTCTGCCGTCTAATCCCCTCGCAAGGCTGGGTCCTAGCATCCCAGACATGCTCTATCGGGACTCTGCCGTCTAATCCCCTCGCAAGGCTGGGTCCTAGCATCCCAGACATGCTCTATCGGGACTCTGCCGTCTAATCCCCTCGCAAGGCTGGGTCCTAGCATCCCAGACATGCTCTATTGGGACTCTGCCGTCCAATCCCCTCGCAAGGCTGGGTCCTAGCATCCCAGACATGCTCTATCGGGACTCTGCCGTCTAATCCCCTCGCAAGGCTGGGTCCTAGCATCCCAGACATGCTCTATCGGGACTCTGCCGTCTAATCCCCTCGCAAGGCTGGGTCCTAGCATCCCAGACATGCTCTATCGGGACTCTGCCGTCTAATCCCCTCGCAAGGCTGGGTCCTAGCATCCCAGACATGCTCTATCGGGACTCTGCCGTCTAATCCCCTCGCAAGGCTGGGTCCTAGCATCTCAGATATGCTCTATCGGGACTCTGCCGTCTAATCCCCTCGCAAGGCTGGGTCCTAGCATCCCAGACATGCTCTATCGGGACTCTGCCGTCTAATCCCCTCGCAAGGCTGGGTCCTAGCATCCCAGACATGCTCTATCGGGACTCTGCCGTCTAATCCCCTCGCAAGGCTGGGTCCTAGCATCCCAGACATGCTCTATCGGGACTCTGCCGTCTAATCCCCTCGCAAGGCTGGGTCCTAGCATCCCAGACATGCTCTATTGGGACTCTGCCGTCCAATCCCCTCGCAAGGCTGGGTCCTAGCATCCCAGACATGCTCTATCGGGACTCTGCCGTCTAATCCCCTCGCAAGGCTGGGTCCTAGCATCCCAGACATGCTCTATCGGGACTCTGCCGTCTAATCCCCTCGCAAGGCTGGGTCCTAGCATCCCAGACATGCTCTATCGGGACTCTGCCGTCTGATCCCCTCGCAAGGCTGGGTCCTAGCATCCCAGACATGCTCTATCGGGACTCTGCCGTCTGATCCCCTCGCAAGGCTGGGTCCTAGCATCCCAGACATGCTCTATCGGGACTCTGCCGTCTGATCCCCTCGCAAGGCTGGGTCCTAGCATCCCAGACATGCTCTATCGGGACTCTGCCGTCTGATCCCCTCGCAAGGCTGGGTCCTAGCATCCCAGACATGCTCTATCGGGACTCTGCCGTCTGATCCCCTCGCAAGGCTGGGTCCTAGCATCCCAGACATGCTCTATCGGGACCTTGCCGTCTGATCCCCTCGCAAGGCTGGGTCCTAGCATCCCAGACATGCTCTATCGGGACTCTGCCGTCTGATCCCCTCGCAAGGCTGGGTCCTAGCATCCCAGACATGCTCTATCGGGACTCTACCGTCTGATCCCCTCGCAAGGCTGGGTCCTAGCATCCCAGACATGCTCTATCGGGACTCTGCCGTCTGATCCCCTCGCAAGGCTGGGTCCTAGCATCCCAGACATGCTCTATCGGGACTCTGCCGTCTGATCCCCTCGCAAGGCTGGGTCCTAGCATCCCAGACATGCTCTATCGGGACTCTGCCGTCTAATCCCCTCGCAAGGCTGGGTCCTAGCATCCCAGACATGCTCTATCGGGACTCTGCCGTCTGATCCCCTCGCAAGGCTGGATCCTAGCATCCCAGACATGCTCTATCGGGACTCTGCCGTCTGATCCCCTCGCAAGGCTGGGTCCTAGCATCCCAGACATGCTCTATCGGGACTCTACCGTCTGATCCCCTCGCAAGGCTGGGTCCTAGCATCCCAGACATGCTCTATCGGGACTCTGCCGTCTGATCCCCTCGCAAGGCTGGGTCCTAGCATCCCAGACATGCTCTATCGGGACTCTGCCGTCTGATCCCCTCGCAAGGCTGGGTCCTAGCATCCCAGATATGCTCTATCGGGACTCTGCCGTCTAATCCCCTCGCAAGGCTTGTGTTGTAATGGCCGCAGTATGAGGACAGCACCAAAGAAGTTTGAATATTATACACTAGAAAGAGCAACAGCGCTAGTGTTCCTTCGCAAATTTAACGATGCGCGCGCCGCCATACTGATGGCAAACTGTTGGTTTGAGTGTGTGGTTCTGTACAGTTGAGACGTGCCGAAGTGATCGAGTGCTCGTATTTTTTTTTTATTAGAAGTGTTTGCTACCATGGTTAAGTCTTGCGCTGCATATACCTGCACCAACCGTGCTACAAAAGGCACAAATTTATCGTATCACAAGTAAGTATGCATTTAAATAAGTTCCGAATCGTCTATCATAACAGGTGGATGTTATGTTCCGACGTGTTGGTCACAGGTTTAATATTTTCGTTCGATACAGGTTTCCGCTCCGAGATAAGAATAAATTGAGTGAGTGGTTAGCTAAAATACGCCGGGACAGTTTACAAGTCCAAAAAGGTAATATAGTCAGTTGAATTTCAGTAATTAGCCTGTGATTTGCCATTTTATCTTCGTTGAGCAAGTAAAGACCCTTAACAGCATAAAAGTTTCAAATTTTGCAGTGATTTGTTATATGACTGTACGAGGGTTTCGAAGTTCCCGCGATCACTCGCCACTAGCATGGCCGTCTTCAATTCGCTAAGAACTCTGGGATCCTTCAACACGCGATAGGAGGGGCCCGGACAGCACTATCCGGTTGGAAGATGCGATTTGGATGGTGGACATGAAGGGTATCACAATACGGTGCAGCACCCGTCCACATAGTGGTGGGCTGCCATTGTGCCTTCAACAACAACCAACTCAGTCCTGCTGCTCAAACTGATTGCCCCAAGCCGTGACACCAGTGGCCGGAGCTGTGTGACGTCACAGCAGGGTGAGCCGTTTCCACACTACGCCTGTGTACATGTTGTCGATTATCACTCTGTCACAGACAGAACCGAGACTCGTCTCTAGACACAAACGCACGCCATTCACGAGACCATTTGTGTTTCGCGTTGCACCAGGTTAGACGACGCTCGCAATGAGATCA
>CM061914.1:199136400-199249302 GCA_031002005.1 Vandiemenella viatica | reverse complement strand
AAAATTTTGCAGTTAAGATTTTTCTCGGAAGTTGAACAATTCATAATGTGAACAGCATTTACTCATAGTTCCGCTCTCACTTATAGGTTTATCATGTTTTCTATAACTTTTTTTTTATATAAACCCACTTTACTTAAGCTTCGTGAATTCTTCAGCAGCATGTTAGTAAGTTTGTATAGTTTTGGCTTCACTTGTTATAAATCTTCAACTATGTGAATTAGATTGTGCTTTAAATTTATTGGCCAATACTGCATTCTGCTATGCATGTTTATCCTTATACAAAGTGTAATAAGTTGTAAATGTTATAACTGAAGTGCAATTATGCATATTTCGTGTCGAGGAATTTCGTGAGTGGGGAGTTTTATAGCAAAACTGGTGTTTGATTTTGTGTCTTTGAAATAATGTTGCATAAATCTTTGTTTGCTGGGAAAAAATAGATAACCTCAGAATGTTTCATCTATATTTATGCAGTTCGTGGGATAGTTGGAGAAATGGTTCATACAAACAGTATAAACTTTTACATAATAATCCACTTTATTAAAATGCGTTGCCTGGAGACTGCGCGCTCCTCGATAGCTATTGGCTAGAGAACGGTGACGTCACGTGCCAGCCTTCACTTGCTGCACAGTCTAATAGCTAAGCAACTGCCATGAAATTAATTCCCATAATACGGTCATTAATTTTGCTTTTAATAGCATTTCATTACTAAAAAACACATGGACTTACTTTTCGACTGAAAAAACATGAAACTACTTTTCAATAACGTGTTGACTTTAAGAAACTTAAAGAGATAATGCCAATTGTACTAACTTTTATGACAAAGTTTAAACACGTGTTAGCTTTAAGTTTACCTCTTTATGTAGATTTAAATCATCAAGAATACTACTTTGTATACGCTATGTGAAACTCATTACTTCACTTGATTTTGCCTTCAACTACAGCATTTAGTATTTACAACAAGTAATTAAAATATTTTCGTGCTCTTTTTTTAAAAAGAATACAGCACTTACTTTATTTAACGAATTTAAATCACAACAAACAGTTATGCAACTCAACAACGATATTCTTGCTGCAAAATAACAGCGATCAGAGATATTAGAAATGAGAGATTATATGCACAGTTTAATATATATGCTACCGCTATGAAATTAATGGCCATATTACAGTCAGTAAGTTTGCTCGCTCTAGAACTTTATTCTAAAAAAGGTTGAAAATCATTTCCGCTGAAAAAAACGTGGAAATATAAGTACTTTTCAGAACATATCGCTAATGAAAGTAACGGTTAAGAAACTTAAATTTTTTATGGTCTCTATTACAACCACGAATGCCAAATGTCGTTCTGGCTTAGTCTAAATTTCAGTTTAACTAAAACTTTCACTAATCTTGCTGCTTGATCGGTTTATTTACATACTTTACTGACCACTTTCTTTAGTGGTTTTTGTTCACGTTTGCTATTCCTGAGTTATTAGGTTATTTAGCCTAAAGTGTATATGAGGCCAAAAATAATACCGAATCGAACAGTCTGACAATTCATTTCTTCGCAGTTTTTCAGCTATTTAATAATCTGGAATCTGTATAACTTCTCCGATACTTACAGAAACAATGACCGAAGATTACGTTATAAATGTTTTCCCAGCCTCAATTTTAAAAAAAAAAAAAAAAAAAACCCGAGGTAATACTTTCGAAACAAACAGGAATTCTTCAAATTTTGCTGAATTAAATTTTAGGGTCAAATACGAGTCAAGTTTATATTTCAGCAAGTGCGAGTCTACGGCCTTTGAAACAATTAAATGATAGCGCTATTGTCCCTTTCCGTTTTTATTTCTCAGTTGTTCTTTAAGCTCAGAGATTTTATTCACCCTAAGATTTATTTATTTTTGGCAGAAGATAAAAAATAATTAAGTTTATTAAAAACTCAGAGAAAGTTTATATGAAACGTACGCAATCGCAAAATGTATCAGTCATATAAATAACAATTATCCGTTTGTGATATTATACTTTCCATCATTTAAAGCAAAAAGCATTTATTTATTTTTTTAAAAAATGTTTGCCGATATTCCTATAATCTAACCAGCGTGAGATATTAATATCACGAAAAATTTCATTAAAAATAATCCATATCATTTTTTCCTTACTAGCTTTTCCAGAATAAATTTCTACCACCATCATAGGTGATACCCGTCGTTTTTGGAGGGCGTTAAAACTAGTAATAAAAATAAAAAAATATCTTTTGAGAGTAAGAAAAATTCCGACTCTAAAATACAGAAACGATTCCGCTAGCATCTTTTAATTTGCTTTGTGTCGTTTGGAAGAGTAATCCACTTAACTACGGCTGTAGAGCCATCTGCTGGCGAATCTTAAAACGGCGGTTTAGTGCGAGAGGCCGCCGCCAGGAGCGCTGCGCGCCGGCGTCGCGTAATGAGATCGCGACTGGGGGTGGTTGTGACGTAGAAGTGTGGAGGGAGGGAGGGAGGGATCGAACAGAAGGCCGAGGAGAGGGAGCGATTCATCCCCTGGTGCTCTTCTGGCAGTTTAATGTAATTGATAGCAAAAATGGAGCCGGTTCATTTGGCGTAATAGTGCGCCGGTTATTAAATCAAGGCTCCGTCCCGAGCGCCCCCCCCCCCCCCCCCGACCTGAGTAGAGAAGAGCGCCGGTCTCTAATAAGGCAAATTCTTAACCCTTAATGAGTCAAAATGAAAAGACTTTGTGTCTGGCGCTGTTCGCAAGTGGTTCGAATTATCCAATACATTAGCCTTCCTGCTGACGGGGCGGGGCTCCGTCCCAATTTGTTTGCTCTGCATCAGTCAGTTACACAACTTCCCCCCCCCCCTCCCCCTACACTTCATGAAACTACAAGAGCGCTATACGATAGTTATCACCGGGCGTTACACATTCACTGTGCAACAATTTCGGAAAAAGATTTATCCCAGAAAAACAGTTCTCGTACAAATAGACCAAGTCTCGTATTGATGTAGTTTACTTATTTATTTCTAGTGTACAGTACATAACATTACAAGTTGAAACAAAACAAATAAAATTAATTAATTAATCGTAAGCTTATGGACTATAGAACACAATTAAATGGAGTGTGACCAGAATCCCGCAATCCTGATGGCCTTCTAAGGTCGTCGATAGTGCAGGTTCCAGGTAGATGCCAGCAACTCACCACATCCACACAGTTCGCTTTCAGTAGTGTAACCCCATTTTTTGATGTTTGATCTGCATCGGGACACTTCAGTTCTTAATCTATTTAGTGCCATAAGGCCGGTGGCTCCAGTGCCCTTCAGACAACGAATTTCGCCATAGTTGTACACGGCGTGCTCCAGGTGAAGATGTTAAGGCTGTTGCTGACTGTAAGAAGCTGTTTCTTGACTTTAGCCTTGCGGGCTGAGGTTCGTGTCCAAACAAAGGGTGTCTGTTCCCTGTTTCCTCTTCTGCATCTCTACAGCTGTTTTGCTTCGAATGTCAGGTGGTGCTAAACCCATGATTTGGTATATTTTGCTGACAGGAGTTGGTTTCAGGCAACCTGTTACAATGTGACCAGTATCATATCAACCTGCCTAGCATGTGCAGAGTTTTGTCAAACTGGTGCTGAGTATTCTGCTGCAGAGAAACTGAGTGTCAGGGCAGATGTACGAAGCACATTTGGCTGTGCTCCCCAGGAGGTACTTGTAAGTTTCCGGATGATGTTGTTCCGGGCGGATACTTTGAGTTTCAGATCCTCACAATGAGTTTTGAATGTGAGAGATCGATCAAGCTTTACTCCCAGATATTTTGGAGTATCGCAGTGTAGTAGTTGTTGCCCCCTCCAGTTGCGTTTTTCCAGGGTTGGGCTTCAAGAGACAAAAAAGTTATGAGATCTTCTTCTGAGCCAAGTTTATGCTTTACAGTGTGTACTCACTTCACTTTGTGAAATATAATGGTTTCTCTCGGTGTCATAGATTTTAATTAGAGTAAAAAAATATCGTGACTTGGCCATTACGCGCGCCATGTTTTAGGAAACCTGTTTAAATAGCTTTGACTTACAAATACATAAAAGCCAAGATTTCCCTCGCACTTTTTCAAATTTGACAAGCATATATTAGGCCTTTCATTACAGTACAAATTATGATATGTGTAATAGCCAAGTCAGCATAATTTATTTATTTTTTAATTTAAATAAGTTCTATAACACCGTACACACTGTAAAGCTTGGACTTGGCTCAGAAGAAGACCTCAACTTTTTGTCACTACACGAATACGAGAATTGGTCTATTTTTACAAGGACTGATTTCCTGGGATCTCACTCCTTTTTGTAAGTTGATCGCTTATGCTCTGAATCGTCGCTCAACTGTAATGATTACATTAGAAAATCGGTGAATAAGAACATTTATGAATTGAAGACATCAATATGCGTTACCAACAATGCCCCACTCTGCAAACAATGGGTGTGCGCCGTAGATAAGTTACTAATAACTAAGCCCCGGATTTTTAGGTTCGAACCTATTTCGTTCCCAACCTAATATTCTCGAAATTTTAACTTCCTTTTTCGTCTTTTGTTTAAACTAACAATATTCGTAAATTTAATAGGACCTAAAATAACCTAATTTTTATGTTAGGACCTAAAATGACCTAATTCTGTTTTTAGAACCTAAAAGCACCTAATTCGATGTACTGATCCAGTCTGACTATAATTTTGTTACTTAAATAAAACAAATGACCGACCGGATTAGCTCAGGGGTACGGGCCGTGAGCTAGCAAGTATTCTGGACTCGGGAGACGCCATGGGTTCGAACCCCACCGTCGGCTGTTCTGAAACGGAATTCCGTGGTTTTCCTTTTCCCCTCCTGGCAAATGCCGGAACAGTGCCTTATTGACAGGCTGTGGCTGCTTCCCATGCAGAGTCCGAGGATGAAGCCGAACTTGGAGGGTAAACGGACTACGGTTACGTGTAAACCAAATGGATATATTTTAAAATTGGAATAACTGTTCACCACAATATTAAGTGATGTGTTTTAACCTCATTGTTGTCGGTAATATTGAGAAAAGCTGTAAAAATGCAGTGTGGCAACTTCACATTATTACAAAGGTTTACATTCAGTAGAAACAACTCGACAAAGCAAGTTTTAAACATAGCATGTTTAACGTTAACAATCTCAGAAACACAAACACTTTCTGAGAAATTAAGAGTTGTATACCGCCATCGTTCAGTGGTGACACGGGAATTAAAACATTGTGTAGGCCTACATATTTTTAGTTTCTTCATTAAAATCAATCATGCCTAAACAGAAATCCTCAAGAAGTAGTCTCCTGCGAGAGTGGATTGGTACGGATGAGAACTTTTCTACAGATGGGAAAATTACATATTGTCAAGCATGTGTAAAACCAGTAAGTTTAATTTGTTTTATACACGTATATCTTTTATAATTTAAAAAAAAAAAATAGATTTGATTTGTCTGAAAAAATTCGGGAACAGCACATAATTTCTTCAGTGAAGAAAATATTCCTGAAAGCGCCAAGTCGAGTCGTTACTTTCACGGAAAAGCTTTCATCAATACCCCTCCCTCCCGAGCAAGTAGAGACACGATGGAAGACCTGGCTCTCAGCCGCAATATATTATGCAGAAAACTATGAAAGCGTCATGGAGGTCATCGAATCATTAGATGAAAGCGAAGCTATTTCTATAGTAAATGCAAAGAAAGTGTTTCACTCAGTACCAGCTGTACAGGAGTTGACATATATAAAGGCAAATTTTTACCACCTAGAATTTCAATCAAGAAGTTGGAAGGAGGCACTCTACCGTTGACGAAAGCACTTCAAATCACCCAAGAAGTGAGGGCAAAAGTGGCTCCTGGACCAGTTGGGGTGTCTATAGCTAAGAAGCAGGAGTTGTTTTAGCCCGCAGTCCAGATTTCAAGAGGATAGAACACATAGGGCGTGTCCTCTCTGGACTGAAGGAACAAGAAATTTTGCCTTGGAATCTTAAGGAAATCGCTGATATGAAGTTCGTCCCTCTTACCTCATTTGGTGTAGAGCGTAGTTTTTGGGGGCATCCACAGAGAACCCCCCCTAGAAATCCGCACTCGAAACTTTTGTAGACCTTTGTACCCTCCTAAAATCGACTTAGGCGCAAATTGTAGACCTTTTTTTTGGCTCTACTATCCCCAAATTTTTCGCAAAATCTCACGTGAGATGTGAGATTTCCGTAGACCCCCCCCTCCCCCCTGGTGAGATTTGGTGAGATTTCGCCGGACCCCCCCCCCCCCCTATTTCACCTCACGTAATTTATGGACGCCCCCTTTCCGCATTCAAAAGAATTTCAACGGAAGAGAGAGGAGGAGTTACTCCTGAAAATCTGTTAAAATATTTCATTGTTCAGTGCCATAGAAGTTTTAAAGGAGTTGTTTACCATATACAATAAAGACGAAATGTTTTGAACATAATAATGGTTTATTTCGCATGTTTTAAGGTGATCGAGCAATGTCATGTTAGAAGTTTTTAAGGAGTGCTTGACATTGTACTATAAAGTCACAATGGTTTTAACACTATGGCAGTATATAAAGCGTGTTTTAAATTTTATTTCACTTAAAAACGTGTAAGTTCCTAAATCAGAATTTTAAAAACCTATAAAAGCCTAAAACGTGAGTCGAATAAACCTAAATTTGGTTTTTTAGAACCTAAAAATCCGGGGCTTACTAATAACTTCCAAACTAAGCATAGTAAGAAAGTAAAATTTAAGATGCTAGTTAAACTTGCTGATCTCTAAGCATTAAAGAAATCTTCGGCACAGAGCAAAGCAATTAAGCCGCAAATAAGTGCCAGAGCTCGTCATGTTTGGGATTATAATTAAATAAATACGAGAAAAAACTCCAATATTAGACTTTTCTTATGATTTGGGGATGAAACCATAAATGTGTACCAAACTACTTGTTTCTAGGATTACTGAAAGTACAGTCGGATTATGATGTTGGGGTGTCGTGATCGAAATTAAATTTTGAATTTCAATAACTTCCAAAGTAAGAAAAGGAAAGAAGTTAAGTTTAACACATTAGGTAAACTTAGTAAGCTCACTTCACAATGGAAATCTGACGTATATAAAGTTAATAGTGTAGAAAGCGATTTCACGTTAGGGGTAGGTAAGGGGTAGATATATGGAAATTTACGCGTATCAGACTTTTCTTGTAAGAGGGTAAAATGTTATTTGTGTGTGAAATTTCAGCATTCTAAGAATACGGGAAGTACCTTAGAGTTTTGATGATCATTAGTCAGTCAGTCATTCAGTGAGTGAGTGACAAAATCGCTGAAATTCGCATCCGAATAACATCCGAACTAAGAACAGTAACGAAATAAAATTTAGTATGTTTACTAAGATTGCTGATATCTATACATAACAGATATTTGAGACATGAAGCGTCAGTAAGACCTAAGAAATTGAGGTACATAAATGGCCCGAATCGCTTCGATAAAAGAATTTACAAGCTTCGAAGCAAAAAGATTTTTTTTAGGCTATTGTTCATCGAAGCAACGTTTATAACGGAGCCACCGGTGTGTCTGGAAACCTAAATGCATCAAAAGGAGAGTCGCCTACTCCACGGACAACGACCAGTCGTATTGAGTTCCCCAGCTCTATCGCTGAAGCACGCCTCTCGCACCTTAAACATACATACACATTCTACATAATTTACTGACAGAAAATATTTTTTTTTTTTTTAAATATACTTTTTTTTTTACTGTCATCAGTCTTTCGACTGGTTTGATGCAATCCTCCATCCGTTCCTAACTTCATCTCTACAAACCCCTTGCAACCCACGGCCTCTAATCTCTGTCTTCCTCTACAGTTCTTACCTTCGACTGTTCCCTCCACTAACAAATTAACCAATCCTGCTTGTCTCAGAATTTGACCTACCAGCCTGTCTCTTCTTTTTGTAAGACTATTCCACAAACTTCTTTCCTCTCCCATCTTTTCCAAAACTCATTGATTTCCTACTTTTTTTCCACTTAATTTTCAGCATCATTCTTTAGCACCACATTTCAACTGCTGCATTTTTTTTTTCTGGTATTGCTTCAGTTCATGTTTCTCTACCGTAATGTGCTGTCCTCCATACATAGAGTTCTAAAAAGTTCTTTCTGAGTCCTAGATCAATATTTGAAACTAAAAGATTTCTCTTTTTCATGAAGGCTCTTTTTGCTAGTGCTTTCCTGCTTCGGCCATCGGTTGTTATTTTGCTCCCCAAGTTGCAGAATTCACTTACTTCTCCTGTTGCATCCGATCCTACTTTACCATGTTTTTATTAACTCGCTTTGGGCTTTGTCTGTCCGGGTGGAATTTTATAATTGATTTTAAATTAACTTCCGATGAGCTAGAGACTTGAAATTCTGACCATAGCTCAGAAGTGGATGACAGTGCGTGAAAAATTTGAAAATTGGGGAAAGTTGTCCGGAAAATTAGAAAATTCTGGAAAAACTGAAACTACTCTTTTCTATGGACTGATTTGGCTATTTTTTTTTTTTTTTTTAAATGTTCATAATCTTCCGAATAAGGTTTTTAAGGAAAGAAAAATTGGAAAATTTGAGAAAAACTGAAACTTTTCTACGGACGAATTTAGGTATTTTTTAAATGTCTGGAATAGTCTGAATAATATTTTTAGAGAAAGAAAAATGGAAAAGTAAGAACGAAGACTTTCCCGGCGTATGACTGCAATGTAGTCTTCACGGGTGTACCGCCGGATAGTGTTGTGGAAACACAATATTTCGACGGCTGGCTCTGCCGTCTTCTTCAGGTGATGAGACATGTGTAATGGTCGGCTGACCCACAGATACTGAGATGGTTCGGGTGCCGCTCTTCCTTATGTACAAGTCCGCGTGGCTTCGGCGATGGCTTACTATGAGCCAGGCCCGCAACCAACTGGCGGTTGGCTGCCCGTGGGCGTGGCTAAGGTTCTTGTTCCAGCCCGAGCTAATATGAAGCCCTCTACGGCGGCAGCTGGACGGAAGTACAACGTTCTCTGCGGATATTTGCCAAGGCAGGTTTCCATGCCTCACTGAGACATAGACCACTGTCTCTGTTAAATGTGTCGGCCAGTCGAATTTCGATGGCTTCTTTGATGACAGATTCCCAAAAATGTGATGTTCTAGCCAATATCCTAATGTTATTGAACTCTACTTTGTGGCCATGGTCGTACACGTGCTCGGCGATCGCTGATTTGCTATATTGTCCCAAGCGGAGGTGGCGTTTATGTTCTTCACACCGGTTTTCTATGGTGCGGATCGTTTGACCGATGTAGGTCTTTCCATATAGGTCTTTCATATTAGCTCGGGCTGGAACAAGAACCTTAGCCACGCCCACGGGCAGCCAACCGCCAGTTGGTTGCGGGCCTGGCTCATAGTAAGCCATCGCCGAAGCCACGCGGACTTGTACATAAGGAAGAGCGGCACCCGAACCATCTCAGTATCTGTGGGTCAGCCGACCATTACACATGTCTCATCACCTGAAGAAGACGGCAGAGCCAGCCGTCGAAATATTGTGTTTCCACAACACTATCCGGCGGTACACCCGTGAAGACTACATTGCAAAAATGGAAAAGTTTCCCGGAAAATAGGATAATTCGGTAACATCTGAAAGTACATTTTCTATTGACCGATTAGGCAATTTTTTTAAAAAAAAAATTCCAGTAGTTTGAATAATGTTTTTAGAGGAAGAAAAATTGGAAAAGTTATCTGCAAAATTGGAAAAATCGACAGAAACAAAGGATTTTTTTGGATCGATTTGGCTAACTTTCTATGAATGTTTTTAATAGCCCGAATAAGGTTTACGGAGAAAAAAAAATTGGAAAAGTAGCTCACAAAATTGGAAAATTGAAAGTATTTTTTTCTATGTATCAGTTTTGACTATTTTTTTTAATGTTTGTATTAGTCTGAATAAGATTTTTAAGGAAACAAAAATTGGAAATGCTGCCTGAAAAATTGAACACTTCTGGAAGAGCTAAAAGTTTTTTTTTTCTTTTGGATTTTTGTTCGACTTCAAGACCGTAACTTATGATTAAAAAGATGGATATACATAATTTTTTGTTTTGTTTTGTTCCTTATTTTCCTGGGATGTAAATAACTCAATTAAATGTTTTCTGTTAAAAAAAAAACCTGGAATTTGTCGCATGTCTCTGTGATTATGTCAACAAAGTATTTAAAATCAATTCAAAATTTTCATTCACATACCCCAAAAAGCAGAAAATGATAATAAAATAATTTTTTTATAAATTAATTTACCCAATACTTATGAAGGATAAAACCATATACAGATTTCTAACTTCTGAATTGTCCTGAAAATGTATTCTTGAAATTTTTTGATAGCTATTAAATACTTGTAAGATTGGTGGCGAAAACCATGGGGCGCATGCTATATATAAGAGTAAAGAGCAGCTGTCAATGAAAGAACTTACTTATCAGTTCACACTATTTGCGGTGCAATAAAATTGTTAGGTGAGCTATTAAAGCATCAGTTATCTGTTGGATGCGCCCCGTGTTAGGCCGGACGCCTGCACATACACTCTGTCGCCAGTTCTACGTTGTACCTCGCAGCCTATTCCATTTCTTCGTGATGTCAGTAAATATAAGAACAGAAAATAGAACAATAATCCATAATACATATTTATTTACTATTTAACTGAGAACGTACATCGGCAAAATTTCCATTCTCACATCCCATCATTGGCGACACGATCTGCTTTTGAATTCATTTTAATCGTAAATGGCGTTGGTTATTTAAATTTATCTTTAAAATAAACTCGTATAGTTAAAATAGTTTTATGTTAACAGAAACATAATTGCATGGAAATGGGGCACAAAAAAAGGCGGTTGAAACAATTTCCAGCTAAATTCTAGTAAACTAGTGGCCTTACATAAACTAGGTGAAATGAACTACGCCGTAAATAATATTTATTAATTGACTGTATTTTGTTCGTAATATTATGCAATATGGTGAGTACTTTTGTTATCTAAGCGACAGGAAATATAAACTTAATATATAATACTCACTGCCGGGCTGCTTGAAACTGTTTCCTATCTCGCGGTGTAGAGTCCTTGTTTTGCAGGAGGTTGAGGATCGCCCATCCAGGCGCGTGATGGACAAACAGACGGCGTTACACCAATCAAATGCTATTGTTAATGGAAAAGTTTGTTATATTTTTATCACTCCCATTCTCATGTAAGAGCGATAAGTGACAACTGAATAGTCAAGGGATTATTCCCAACCCGGTTACTTGTGACATCACAAAGAGGAAGTGACGTTGCTGGTTAGTGCTTCCAGCACAAGTACAGTCGATGTTTGAATAAATAATTGAACGTTCCGTAATGACGGAGCGACGTATAGGGTTAATATTTATGAACGTTTCTCGGGAAACAAACCGAGTAATATTATTGTTTACACACAATATTTCGGCGACGTAAGACTCCGTCGCCATCTTGAGGTGTAGTCCTAAGGTTGCCTAGAGCACGTTGTTTAAAAACAATAGTATTACTCGGTTTCTTTGCCGAGAAACATTCATAAATTAACAACGTCGAGAAAAACTACGTTCATTTATAGGGTTAATATTAATATAATAATGTTAATATTAATATATTCAAATTTTCGTAACAAAAATGCAGTTTTGGGGGAAAAATTAAGAAAATTAATGCGAAATAATGCCAGCTTTACCGAACGCGTAAGAGTCTGCATGAAGAAAATGGCAATACAGTAATGAATAAACGGTTAACTAAAAACAATGCGGTGGAATTGTTAGAAAACAAGGAGCACGAATAGATATTGAAAGGGCAGTAGCGTATGTGAAATTGATGTGTAGGAGCAGTCAAAACAAACGAATATTCACTGCCGACATATATGAACCGTGTAATGCTATATGTTGCTTTTGTTTAGTTTGCTAGATCTGATGTGAGCCGCAGTTTTGTCTAACTTTGTATCTACTGGTCCATAATTAAGCTAAATGAGAAGAACCAAACATCGCCAGTGAAATGTTAGCGTAAGCTCGGGGCCGGCGGCAGTTTGGCAGTGATTCCACTAATTGCGTGATTTAGGTTCTCTGGCGAAAGGCTAATTCCATTTGGCCGTCTCCTCTCTCTAATTGGACGCGCTTCTTCAGCCCTCCGCTCTGATTGGCTAAGAGCCTCGCTCTGGTATCGGCGACGTTACGTGCTTGCTTTACAAAATTGCGGAATCTGATTTTCTTCGGAGATGGCGCTTCTCGCTCTCTTTAGATAAATTCCTTCGTACAATAGAGGGAATTGTTTAACCGATTATTACGACTACATTTGTAAGTGAAAGTTCTCTTGCGACGTTGGGTGAAATGCTGAGCAAATACCTCATCGCATTTTACACTCGTCGCTTATCGAATCTCTTAAACTCAGTATATGATTTATTAATAGCGCGATGAGTGAAGCGTCCCTCATTTACATAGTTTGTTTATAAATTTGTCGAATTTCTTTATCAACACTGTTCAGTAATCGAATACGAAGTAGTGCATGGAGTGGAAGTCGTAGCCTGGCTGCTTTTGAATTTCGCATGGCTTGTGTCTCGCTTTTGATTCGTGCTGGTCACTACGTCCTTGCGGGAGGACTTGGCACTAGTCAGTCCCCTAGTGGAAGTAGAAGACTAAAGCGGACTGTGCAATGCTAGGAAGAAGAAGACGAGAACTAACTTAATATTCGGTTAGGCCCGCACTTTACAGTATCTAGCTGAAGACAATATACACACCTTTATTTCTGTTACATAGATGTACTGCATTTTTTCAGAAGTTTAGTGTTTCCAAAAAATAAAGGCAGTGTTACTGGTAGGTTAAGTTCATTCGATTCGTGTTTGTTGTGTAGTGAAACCGGTATAGACAATCTGAAATAACAATAATTGGAAAATAATAGTTTTACCAAAACTTGGCCAAACATAAGGATTTGTATTTTTGCTACTTTAGTTAGAACTTTCCGATGATCATAAAAATGATGTATTTGCGGACGAGGCTCTGGCGACTGAAAGATTCCCGGTATAAGGAGTCACCCAATGCTTGCCAACGGCCTCCGAAAGGAGGGCGGAAGAGCGGGGAGCGGTTTAGGGCACCCTCTTACCCTTGGGGTTGGAAACGGCCTTAAAGACGGATGAATCAGAAATGATCAACGGCATGGGGATGCAGAAGGCAACGGGAAACCACTGCATTAAAGACCCAAAGGGTATCCCGAGGACATGTAATCCTCTCAAATTACATATATCATGATGGCTTCTTCCTGGGTAAAATATTCCGTGGGTAAAATAGTCCCCCAATCGGATCTCCGGGTGGGGACTGCTCAGGGAGGAGTCATCGGAATGGATAGAAACATTATACGAGTCGGAGCGTGGAATGTTAGAAGTCTGAATAGGGCAGGTAGGCTAGAAAATCTAAAAAGGGAGATGGATCACCTTAAGTTAGATGTTGTTGGGATTAGTGAGATTAAATGGAAGGACGCACAGGATTTCTGGTCTGGGGAACATAGAATAATTATCAGACAAGCTGTCAATGGAGTCACTGGTGTAGGATTTGTAATGAACAAGAAAGTAGGGAAACGGTTGAGTTATTATGAACAGTTTAGTGACAGGATTATTTTGATGAGGTTAGAAACTAAGCCCGTCCCAACCACATTAGTACAAATATATATGCCAACGTCACAGGAAGATGACGAAGAAATAGAAAAAATATACGCTGAAATTGTAAAATTAATCCAATATGTGAAGGGGGAGGAAAATCTAATAATCATGGGTGATTGTAATGCGATAGTGGGAGAAGGAAAAGAGGGGAATACTGTAGGAAGTTTTGGTCTAGGGGAAAGAAATGAGCGAGGAAGCAGGTTGCTAGAATTTTGTGAAAGATGTAAGCTAGTAGTGGCAAACACACTTTTTAAGTACCATGCAAGAAGAATATACACCTGGAAACGTCCTGGGGATACAGGCAGATATCAGCTAGATTATATCATGGTCAAACAGAGATTCAGGAATCAAGTTCTAGACTGTAAAGCGTACCCAGGAGCAGACATAGACTCGGACCATAATTTGATAGTAATGAAGTGCAGGCTCAAATTCAAGCGTATAAGGAAGAAGTATAAGCAGAACAGATTGGAAGTGAATAAACTGAAACATTCTAGCATGAGAGAAAAATTTGCAGAAATGGTAGACTTAGGTTTAAGAAGTAACTCTGAAAGGAGCTCAACCGAGGACGAATGGAACACATTAAAGACCGAAATAATCAAAGCAGGTAAAGAAACATTAGTCGTTAGGGAAAAAGCTGCCCGAAAACCTTGGATCACAGAAGAAATTTTGGAGCTGATGGACCAGATGAGAAGATACAAAAATGCTCAAGATGAAGAAGGAAGAGAACAATACAGGCAATTTAGAAATCAAATAAACAGGAAATGCAAAAAAGCAAAAGAAAAATGGCTAGAAGATAAGTGTGAAGAAATACAAAAGGAAATGGTGGTAGGTAAAGTAGATGTTGCATATAGAAAGATCAAACAGAATTTTGGAGAAATGAAGAAAAGAGGTGTAAAAATTAAAGCTGCCAACGGGAAACCTCTTTTAAGCTCCGATGATAGAGCTAACCGATGGAAGGAATACATTGAGAAACTGTATGATGAGGACGACTTGAACAATAGTGTAATGAAAAAGGAAGGCGATGTTGACATTGATGACTTAGAAGATCCTGTCTTGAGAACGGAATTTAATAAAGCTCTGAATGATTTGAAAGCAAATAAGGCAGTTGTAATTGATGAGATCCCGGCAGAACTTCTTAAATCCCTAGGAGAGGAAGGAATCGAAAGATTATTCAAGCTGATATCAAAAAGTTATGAAACAGGAGAAATTCCAACTGATTTTAATAAAAATATTATATCATCTTCACACTTCCAAAGAAAGCAAAAGCCGACAAATGTGAGAATTATCGCACCATTAGTCTAACATCACATGCTTCAAAATTACTGACCAGAATAATATACAGAAGGATGGAAAGGGTAGTAGAAGAGATAGTAGGTGAAGATCAATTTGGGTTTAGGAAAAATCGCGGTACAGGGGAAGCAATTCTGTCTTTAAGACTAATAATTGAAGGCCGGATCAAGAGAAACAAAGATATTTTTATGGCGTTTGTTGATTTAGAAAAAGCTTTTGATAATGTTAGGTGGAGCAAGATGTTCAAAATTTTAAAGAAGTCTAAAGTATCGAGATAGAAGAATACTCTATAAACTATATAAGAATCAAGTGGCTATAATAAAAGTAGAGAATCATGAGAGACATGCATCAGTTAAGAAGGGTGTGAGACAAGGTTGTAGTCTATCCCCGTTAATATTCAACTTGTATGTAGAAGAAGCAATAAAGAAAGTCAAGGAAAAATTTCCATGCGGCATAAGTGTTCAGGGAGAAAAAATCAGTATGCAATGATTTGCTGATGACATTGTCTTGTTAGCAGAGAGGGCTGAGGATATTGAGAAGTTACTGAATGGCATGAACAAAATACTGAAGGAAGACTTTGGACTGAATATAAATCAAAGTAAAACAAAAGTGATGAAATGTAGCAGAAATGATACCAATACTAGTAGATTGAATATAAAAATAGGATCGGATGCAATAGGAGAAGTAAGTGAATTTTGTTACTTGGGAAGTAAAATTACAACCGATGGTCGAAGCAGGAATGATGTTAAAAGCAGAATAGCACTAGCAAAAAGAGCCTTCATGAAAAAGAGAAACCTTTTAGTTTCAAATATTGATCTAAGGATTAGAAAGAACTTTTTAAAACTCTATGTGTGGAGCACAGCACTTTATGGTAGCGAAACATGGACTTTAGGAATACCGGAAAGAAAGAAAATTGAAGCATTTGAAATGTGGTGCTACAGAAGAATGCTGAACATTAAGTGGACAGACAAAGTAAGAAATGAACGAGTTTTGGAAATGATGGGTGAGAAAAGAAGTTTATGGAAGAAGCTTACAGAAAGAAGAGACAGGCTGGTAGGTCATATTTTTAGACATGGTGGATTAGTTAATTTGTTAGTGGAGGGAACAGTCGAAGGTAAGAACTGTAGAGGAAGGCAGAGATTAGAATATATGAAGCAGAATTGAGGATGTGGTTTGTAAGGGGTACGTAGAGATGAAGAGGTTAGCACAGGATAGGAAGGGATGGAGGACTGGATCAAAGCAGTCGAAAGACTGATGACGGCAAAATAATAATAATAATAATAATGAAAGTCAAAGATTGCCGTATGCCTTATAAAGAGGCGGGGGCTGCTGGGAACACACACAGACGCAAATCCCTCAGTATTTGAGGTTTCAATATTATTATTATTATTACTCCGCGATTCACTAAAAGTGGGGGGTGGAGGGTTCATTGCACTAGTCCTAATGTGTAACCATTTGTGCTTAGGAAGGGATATACGGGATATGGCAGGAGGCGCCCATGGGCTATTTTTAGGAACCACCCCGACATTCGCCTGGAGCGATCTGGGAAAACCCAGATCAGGATGGTCGGAGGGGTTTATAGATACCTATTCCTGTCGGAATCTAACTTCTCTCATTCGATAACTTCTTCCTGTTCCGCTCCCTAATCGCTCGTGGGAAAAAATATAGAAATGAATCGGTTCTGGCTACGATTACTGTTATCTTATTTTCTCGATCATTTCTAGGTATGAATGTAGCTGGTGGTAATATGTGTTTGCCGTCATCGTGAAATAGGTCAGTCGAGAATTTTCCAGTTAGCTTCTGTCGAGAGCAACGCCTTCGGTGTTCCAGGTCTTCCCAACCCTATTCACTCAACGTCGCACTTACGCTTTCCCTCTAGCTATATATACGAGCAACGAATCGGGCGGCTCTTCTTTGGATCTTCTCCAATGTCTCCATTAACCCCTTTTGATGGGGACCGCATACAGAACAACAATATTCCAAGTGAGGCCACACCAGAGCTTTGCATGCAATCGATTTAACATCCGGTGTACATTGTTTTAAATTACGACGTAGAAATCGGAGCATACGATTCGTTGTGGATCTCTCGCCTCTTTTGTTTTCGCTCGGAATGAACGTAATTCCTAAACCAGTTTGGAGGATGAGACGAAGCGAGTGGTATCGCCGGCTGTTAATAAGCCGGACACGCGGGAATATTGTGCCGCGCGCATCCAATAAAGCTCTGCCCGCGTAATTAAGAGCGAGGCGTTTCAGGGAGGGAGAGGAAAAATATAAAACTGGAAGCTCGCCTCTGCCGGCGCGGGTGCAAACTAATTACAGCGCTCCGTTTTGTTTCCTCTCTGAGGGGACTGCGACACGGAACAACTCCGCCGCGCAGGGAACGAGCGGCATCGACACAAGAGGCGTCACCTGGCCGCATACAACAACACAAAATACAACACTAACTCCTTAACTAAAGGTATTAGATCTGCAACATTTCCATTCTTACATACTATCATTGGCCACAAGGTCTACTTCTTTAATTCAGCAGTAACTATTTAACTTTATCTTAAAAATATACTGCTAAACTAACAATAGTTTTATGTTAATAGAAAAATAATTACTTGAAAATGGGACACAAAAAAAAGTAATTCTAAATAGCGACTGAAACAATTTCCAGCTAAATTCTCGTAAACTAGTGGCCTCATATAAACTATACAGGTGAAATGAATTACGCTGTAAATACTCTTTATAAATTGCCTCTATTTTCTTCGTAATGTTATGGAACTTATTAAGTACTTTAGTAATTTTATCGATTCGACAACAAACATGAACTTAATATATAATAGCATACGCACTGATACATATTAAAGATTAGTCACCACTAATTATAATCCGCATAAAATTTATTGATTGTGTGTTTGAGACAGGGCGAAGAAATTGATTGGAAATTTTATGACAATTCCATGGACGTGTTGTGTTTTTATGGATGAAAATTGTTCAAATGAACTGAATCACTGTTTTGAATGTATTAAAAACAAGATAGCGCATGGAATATTAGAGCACCGTAATTAAAAATGTTATGTGGACCATAATGCCTTGAAAGAGATTTTGAATTTTTAGAAATGTTTGGTTTCTAAAATCTGCTGCCATGTGCTTGTATAAATTTTCTATTTCCATTTAAAAACGTTTCCTAATGATTTCAAGTAATTTTGTGTGAGTTTAAATTGGATGTAGTCTTCTCGGGAGACTAGGCGAGTAAACAAGGTGTTTCGGCGATCTCAGACTCCGTCGCCATCTCTGTTGCGATGGACCTATTGTTTGTGGTGAGGGGTACCCGTTGCCCTCGTTGGCGACACCTGCCCCTTCTAGACTGTCATTACTGGTGGTTTAGTCGGGCCGGGCCTTCCCGTGGTTTGGTTTCCACGCGTAGAGAGGTTACTACCGTCTCTCCGTCGCAATCAGACTAATTAATCACAGGAACAGGACGTCGCGTCGTCGACTGCTCGGGGCTGCTTACCCCGCGATGTCTTTGTTTTAATTTCCAACAGCTGTTCTCAGAGAATTCTTCTTTTTAATGAGGTCAGCCATGATTACTGCTGCCCATAACACAAAGTTCAAGCAACACGACCACCAAAACTATAAACCTGCAGCCGAAAACGCCGCAGGAAATTAATCAAAGTTGTTTCAGCCAGAGCTAAAAAGCTTTCTGCCAGCAGATGAACCGGCGTTTTTCACTCGGATCCCCCACAAATTGGTGGAAATGTTTACGGGACGCATCCCGGTTTATTTCGTAATTTTCCAACATTCGTGTCTGCAGCATCATTGCAAAATTGGATTAAGCAGATGTACGCGCGGTAGAGGAATGTTTCCATTTGAGTTTTAATTTATGCTGCGAATTAGGGCGTATTAAACCTCAGTATTCGCAAGCGTCAAAATACCAAACGTATTATTATAAAACTCTTTGCTTGCGTATCTCCTTGCTAAACCGTGTGTTGGTATTCATTCATCTTCAATTGAAAATTAATTCATGTCTATAATCACTCAACAACTCGTTCCGCGTATCTGTCTGAAGAGAATTAATTAATTTTCAAAAAAATGAGAATATTACTTTGAATTTCACATTTACAGATATAATAAAACCGAGAACCTACCACGTTTTGTTACAGGAAAAAGAGACTAAATTAAAATCAAACGCCATTAATTTCTACAAAAAACAGGAATTACAGGCATTGTAAGAAATAATCGCCTTCATCGGCACCGCGGCGACACTTGGGCGAGGTGTATCACGGCGCCAAAGTAACGAGGCCTCGATCTACTATTACTATTACAATTACTCCGCGATTCACTAAAAGTGTTTGACGGAGGGTGCATTGCACCTATCAGGAAAGGTAATGGTTTGGAAGGGATATACGGGATATGGCAGGAGGCGCCCATGGACTACTGTCAGGAACCATCCCAGCATTCGCCTGGAGCGATCTAGGGAAACCACGGAAAACCCAGATCAGGATGGCCGGAGTGCTTTATCGGAAGCTACTCCTGTCTGAATGAGAGAAGGGCATCTATAACAAAGATGAATTGCTGATTCAGTGTGGGAAGCGGGAAATACTCAAATACAAAGATGAAGACATGAAGAGTCAGGGAAATGGTTAGCTACAAATGGTTACAAAAATCAAGGTTACACTAATTTCAGGTCATTACAGAAGAGGGGAAGAGGAAAGGAGTATATATCAAGAAGATCACTACACACGACACAAAAGTGGACAGAGAGAGTTCGTTGAAAGGAGAAAAAAATATTGCCGAGGAAAAGGAAGAGAAATATAATGGTATAAGAAAAAGATAGGCTGGACAGGAAAGCTTATTATGTTCCACACAGATGTGACTGGCTTCACACTGACGTAGGCGAGCGGTCTACGTGCAGTTATCGAAACAGGTGTCGCATCAAGTCGTTCTAAGGGTTCCGAAATACGTGAAAGGCGCCCATACTGAGTACTGACTGACACAAACCCTCTTCAGTAACTGGGCTCTCCTCGTTTCCTTGAGAGTATGACGTCAGGCACGCTCTACGTACGATAATTATTTAGTGTTAAGATGCGCAGCAGTTCAGAAACTTTCGTAGATTAATGAGCAGTGAAGTTGAGTTTATCATAGAATCGGTGGGACCACAATTTTCAAACAGGACGCTAAAAAGAGAAAATCTATATGAAAGGGTTATGGCTGCTCTTCGATTTTTTGTATCAGGTAATTTTACTTGTTGCATAATACGTGGTTTTCCTTTTGAATTTTTTTTAATACGTCGCCTTGGGGGGTTCGTATTCAAGCCTCCATTACAATAAACTTAGCGAAATACGTTGTGTTGGAAAAACACTGAATCCCGGAGTTACAAACTTCAGTTCGTTGAAGTAAGGCTACTTACATTAATAACTTTCGTCTGCTCCACTTTTGCTATTTTTTTACAGTACTTGAGAGTTCTTGAAAAATGAATAAAATCTTACTTCATTTTTGAACTTCATACTGTTATTACAATGTGTGTATAATAATTATAGACACATTGTCATGAAAATAAATGTTACGAAATTGTGTAACTGCATCGTTCATATTCCTTAAATTGTGGAGCTTCTTTTGAACTTCATCTCCTGAATAAGAAAATTTCTCCCCTATTTCCTACAAAACATTTTGTTTTTAATTTTTTTCCCGCTAATCGACACGTTTCACATTCCACAGCAATTCTCTGCCTTCGTAGATTTTAATTAATTCGTTTATTTCTTGTGATGACCAATGCTGTTAACAGCTCTCGGCTTGTGCTCTCTGAGGTTGGACCAGTGTTTGTATTCTGTGAGGTATGCTATCAGACAGACGAGTCGACTAGCGAGCAGTCGATTACTGTCAGTCGAGTCCACTGTCGATTTAAGCTATCGGGAGCTTCTCACTAGTATCCACTCTCAACTGGACACGCACGCTAACTAAATGTTATTTTTAGTCTATTTTTACTTTGCTTGCAGTTTTTGTATATTACCTCATAGTGTGGAGCTGTTCCATAACAGTTTTGTTTCTGCTTCTTGAGATTTTCCAGTCACTGTACATTTTAGTATATAATACATGTCTACACACGTAGGTTCTAAAAAAAAAAAAAAGCATTTGCTATTGTTTATGTTTGAATTTTAAAGATGCTAACTGTCTATGGCAAATGTATTACCAACCTACTTTGTTTGTTTCGCGGGGTTAACTTTTATCTTTGCTATAGCGGTGTGTTTGAATGCGAGTTCATTTTTAGTTCTCTGCATGGTTCTTAATATCGACGTATTGGTTGATGGCATTCTAAGACTGATTTTTGTACCGTCTGTTGTAACCGTCCCTTACGTACCATTTGTCAGTCCTACTCTAGTTTATTTCAACACTCTGTACTTTGTTTTGACCATTTCCTTCAAATCATCTATTTTTAGAAGCATACATATTGATTGTTAAATGATAGGTCCTGTATAGCACATCTCCGCTATACGTAAAGTATAGCAACACTTTTAAAAAAAATCCATGCCCACATCGCCGTTATTAAATTATTCACTTTTTTTTGCTTTATTTTCTTCAGTCACGATTCATAGTTAATTATAACATTCAATAAACGAAAGTTTTTATCAATTACAAAATGCCAATTCATACTTCGCGTTACTAGGTTTGAAGGAAAGGAAGATCTGTTAACATGAGCACGGAGTGGTTTCCGCGTGTGGAGTGTTTGAACAGCGTGTTTAGGGTGCTCGCTAACCTGATTGGCCGCGCGTGTGTGTCCCAGCAAGAGCTCGCAACGAGGTTAGGCGCCAATCCCGGCTCGTAATAACTTAATACGGCGGCTAACTCGATCCGCCGCCCACCTCGCCTCGCAGGCTGTCAGCTGCTCACATACACACAGCGCACGGCGGGGCTGACTGGACCATTTCAAGATTACAGCCCAAAAACAACCGGAACAGCACTGCCGTGGGCGCAGCTTGTGCAGTACGCGTTCCTGTCGATAGCAACTCATTGTCAGTTCGGTGCCGCCCGTGTTGTCAATATGACTGGTTCCGTTAATATGCGCTGTTTTGTTATTGTTTCGTTTTTGATGCTGGCAAGATTAAGTGAACAACGTGCACCTGTGAAATTTTGTTTTCTACTCAGTAAAAATGCTGCTGGAACTGTTTTAATGTTGAAAACAGCTTACAAAGATGCCGCTACGGGGAAAACTCAAGTGTACGAGTGGTTCGCTTAGTTTAAAAATGGCGACATGTCGACTGATGACAAACCTCATTCTTGACGCCCAACAACCGCACGAATCGACGAAAATGTTGAAAAAATTCGAGAGCTTGTGCTCTCAGACCATCTGATCAACAGTCAGAGATTAGTGGGTTATCTTGGAGCTCGGGTCAGCGAATTTTAACCGAAGATTTTGAAATGAAAAGGGTGCTGCCAAGTTTGTTCCTTGGCAAGACCTGGAACACCGAAGGCGTTGCTCTCGACAGAAACTAATTGAAAAATTCCCGACTGCCGTATTTCGCAATGGTAGCAAACAGTTATTACTAACAGCAACATTCATATCTAGAAACGACAATGAAAGTAAGAGAAACCAGGGCTAGAACCGATTCTTTTCTGTATTCATTTTTCCCACGAGCGATTAGGAAATGGAATAGAAATGATTTAGCAGGCTAGTAAACATAAGATCCTACAGGAGTAGTTCTCGATAAATCACTTCAGCCGTCCTGATCTGGGTTTTCCATGGTTTCCCTAGATCACTCCAGGCGAATGCGGGGATGGTTGCTAAAAATAGCCCATGGGCGCCTGCTGCCATATCCCGTATATCCCTTCCAAACTATTAGACTCTCGAAGAGGTGCAATACACCCTCCGCCACACACTTTTAGTGAATCGCGAAGTAATAATAATAATAATAAAATTTAACATGTGATGATGACGACGTAAATTTCCCTTATAACAGCTGCGGAAGAAGACGCAGAAACGGATGTGAAGGAACGCGCGGAACTTCCGCAGTTGCGGAAGCAGAAGCAGAGGTTTGTTGCATTATAACTTTTTTTTTTCGAGTCCTTGGTGATAGTTTTAAACCGATCTGCATATAAGTAATCACTTTCGAATTTTTCGTCCAGAAGTAAAATGAGGAACATTATAGGATGTTCGCGTTGGCTACAGCCTTTGTTGTCGGCTTGTGTGCCGAGATCAGCCGTCGATGTTTGTGTGTGTTGCTCAGAGTCGGCGGAGGAGCTGGGAGCGAGCGAATTCGCCGCAAGGTAACTCAATAACGAAGCCGTGAATGGTAATATACGGGAGGTGGACAATGCGGAGATTGCTGCTATTCACGTGAGTCGCGTTCATTAGGGAGGGCTCCCACGGGTCTGCCGACAAAGGAGGGCGACAACATTTACTCTGCGCGTCGCTGCCACTCAATACTGCAGCGCTAATCCCAGCCAGCGCGTCAACCTGTAGCGCAACAGCCGGCACGAGCGGACTGTCCCGTCGAGCTGCTCTTCCTGGGAGTAGCTCTAGAGAGCCACTACTCCAAGTACCTTTACACTATTAGTTAGATAAGCAACAAGCTAAACATCAAAACTTGTACATAACTCGTGGTATAGTAAACCGAAGTTTCATTTTGTAGCTGCAATAGACGGATAAGAAAAACCGATATTAGTATAGCAGCTAAGGAAAACTGCCTAAATATTAACAATTTCTCTCTTTTTCCTTTTCTTGTTGATATTTCATTGATAGCAGCTGTAACGCCCGCGAGACAAATCTCGCTGCCACGACGCCACAACTCGAACCAGTGTCAACATCGAGATGAGAACGGATATCCGCAAGTGCGGAACTTTCGCTTCATATCCTGCATCCGCATCTGCATCCCCAATTTTCAATTCGGATGTATAGCGCATGTTTTGTTAATATTGCAATATATATATTAGGGCCTATTGTTTTCTCATTATACGAGATTCTGCCAATCGGTGATTAGGTAACAACAACGTGGTTGATTTCTTCTTACTATCTTTGCAATAAAGTAACAATGAACTGAACCTAAGCGACGAATTTACAAGTTTGATCTTGCGTGTAAAGTAAAGCGGTCTATTCACGGTCCAACTTACAGGACATCCGCGTAAACTACCGTAGCATGCGCTCAACCACTCGCGCTGCTTGAAGGGTTCTAGACATGCTCCACGCAGTCCTTTCCACTCGTACTTTCTCGCGGCACACACGCGCAGGATGTTTCCTCCAATCATGGTCCAACGTCACAGTTTGTTGGTTGTCTAGGAGTCCTGTAACGCCTTTCACGGCCTATCAAGAGTGCTTTATCGGAAAATCGGATCACCGTAGGTCCTACAAGATGTACTGTGAATGTGCCACTAGAGCGGTGGAAAGGCGGGTGGCGGGCACGGAGATGTGCGGTGGCGTGGCCTTGAATTAGTCGAGCCGCGAACTCCGCAAAGTTCATAAGATAAAGGTTGTTTTTTGACTCGAGCATAGTTATTTAAATAATTTAATTCACTTGTGAAACCATTGCACGTTTCTTGTTGTTGGAAGATGAGGCAAAAAAGGTCAATAATTCAGTTTTATATGGAAAAAGACTTTACTTATGAAAAAACGTAGACTTTGGCATAAAACATACACTTTTTGATTTTAAATTTATTTTTGACACTAAAATCTAAATAATCATACATTTATTTTTCCTCTCCGCCAAGATGGCCTCCAGCGCTGGGCATGTCGCCGACTCTCTCCTGTCGTTTGCCGCGACGCACTGGAAGCACAGCTGACAGCTGCTGTCTGTGGCTCTAGGCCCCTGGTGGCATACGTCGATACTATGTGTCACACGAAGGGCCATCGTCGATACTCGGGGACATCATGTCAAAGTACTCATCCATACGTTTTGATTTACTCGTAATTTCCAAGTCTTATCGGAGCGACAAGACGCCATTCGGCTGTTGGTCTGATTTACGGAAAGTTCTGTCGAGAACAGTAAACTCCTCTCTCTTTGTGTCAAGTGTTTTGGGCACCCGCGAGCCTCAGCTGTTTCTGTGAGGGAGCAGCGAATCCGTCTGAATTCCTCACGGTTTAGTCCACGAGATGTAAGATGTTCTTACTTTTACTTTATTGTTAAAGATATTTCAAAATTTTGTCCCTCACTAATCATTTAAAATTAAAAAAAGCCTAGCATGTTATTTGTTCCGAATCGGCCGCCGTTTCGATCATGTCGAGGTGGGGCGTTGCCCTGGCGTTACAGAAATCAGAGAGGTCTCGATGACTGCGGAGCGCAGGGTTAATCGCCGGTTATTACCGAATCATCCGGCGGGTGAGCGAGCGGTAACGGGCGCCGCCAATTTCGAGCAATACTCCCGACCCGGGCTGCACCGAGCCGTGTGCGCCAGCAAGCAACTTCTCAAGCAGCGCAAAACACGCATATACAGCAGTACCACACACCTGACAGTGCTTATATTAGTCCTCAAAGTGCAGATGTGGGATTTCGATGAAGTGGTTAAAACAAAGTGGAACAGAACAATGTGCACACCTCACTAAAGCCACGTTATCACATTCCAAACCACTTTCGCATTCACGCAGTCCAAGAACAAAAGCCACGCTGAAAACATTTTCAAATAATGATGTTGGTATGTCAATGTCATAACCTGGTTTTCGCCAGGCACAATGCAACATAGACTTATACGTAGCTGCAGCGAATTGATTGTAAATCACAGAGTGAAGTTTCATGATGAAATAACGATCATGTATCTTCACTTGTGGTTTGGCACATTGTAGTCTTACAAAATCAGTAATCCTTCTGATATTGAGCTTATATTGCAGAAAGAAGTAAACATCAAGGGGTTGGCAATATTTTGATCTTTATTTGGAAAAGTTGCATGTAGAAGGGTATGAACTAATGACCTGACCAGGAATCACACAACAATAGGCTCTTTACATGGGTCTTTGAAGGCGCTAGCAGACAAGTGCGGAGATCTGCCTGGAAATGACACACACCACTGTTTTGCTTATGATCGCTTGTTATTCTAAACACGTTTTCGTGCTGTGCCGAGCGTTCGAGATCCAAGATGTCCCTTGTTCTTTCTTTTCTAGTTCCGTCAATCCCTTTCTGGCTAGTGTTTCTGCTGCGTATAAACATTCTGGCTTCACTACTGTACCATAGTGCTTGTACTTCGCGTGATAGGAGAGTAATTTAGATTTGTATGTCTTTTGACAAATCCTCAAAGCCGTTTCCATCTTTCTCGCCCTTTCTTCAACTCCAGCCTTTTCATTAACATTGGGAGTCAAGATATCACCAAGGTATTTGAACTTCTGTGTTCTTTTAATATCACCATATTTAGTCTTGATTGTCCATGTCTGGTCTCTTGCGTCTATGTTCATGTATTCCGTTTTCTCAAACGATATTTGTAGTCCTCCCTCCTCAGCTGTTAGACTTTTTTCTACTGTAAATTTTTCTATGATGACATTTGTAGATTCCTGTCAGGGAAATTCCATATTTGTTGTTAGGTGAATGTACTTTCCTCAGTAGTAGACCCGAGCGTGGTGGGTGAGCGGTTATCGCTCTGGCCTCACATTCAGGAGGACGGCGGTTCGAATCCCCGTGCAGCCATACGGATTTGGGTTTTCCATGTTTACCCAAATCACTCCAGGCGAATGCAGGGAGGCTTCCTTAAAAAGGCGATGGCCGAATTCCTTCTTGTCCCCAGTCCCACCCCGCCTCTAATGACCTCGACGTCGACGAGGCGTAAAGCCATAAATAAAAAATAGATTAAGTGATAAATTCCGTGTTTGTTGTTGGGTGAGTGTAGGCTGCAAGTTGCCTATGCTGAGTACCCATGTTATGGACAGGTGGGTCTCAAACACATGCCGGCAGTCCACATCACTTATCAGCAACCTAGTTAAGTTGAATATCCCTCACTTCAAATGGACTAGCTTAAGGATGGGCCAAAAACAAATGCTTGGTTTTAATTTTGTTTTAAATTAAGCACTCAACCAAGTTATTTAAGCAATAGACTGCGAGGATACTGGCTAAATTTTGACAGAATTTCTTTTTCAAATTTCGTTTTTACTTTCAGAACCCTCTTCGAGAGGCCGACAAGCCAGTTTTCCTTCGTCGAAAATGCATCCCGAATAAACCAAACCTCTGAGAAACACAAAAGCATCCCCACATTCAAGGAGCTTCAAGTAAGAATCGTTACCGCATTCCATAAATTGTACAAACACGGTAATGCAACCAGAAAAGCTGCTTTTCAACTGCATTACTCTGCCACAAATGAGAAGTTTCTCGTTAGTGTCTGTCTTATAGCAAAATATTCCGCTCTTCTGCGACCTGTACTAAATGGTCTTCAATCTAGGAGTGTGGACTTGCTTCATTGTGCGAACCACGTAAAAAGAACAACAGGCACCGTATAAGCGAACACGCCTGGAAGAGGCCACGTGGATTCGCTAGTAATGTCTCCAGAACAGCGATTTTGTGAGGAGAGCCAACCCACTTACTCAGTGCTTAGGCTAACATAATGCTTCGCATGGCATGCAGGGATTTTTGTTTTTAACTGGTAGTTTTTGTGGTTGCTACAATGTGAATGGTTTCATTGGTAAATCTGAACGTTAGTATAATGTATGGAGAAAAAAAAATGTTGGTAACCCTACGGATGTCCATAAAAAGAAAAGACTAAAGGCGGAAGACAGAGTTTTTGGTGACATCCCGCGTGACTAAGCTGCGTGCATCAGCTGGCCATAATAAATATATACATTAGAATAATAATCCAATAAAATTGCGATGGAGCGCCCTCTCCGGTGGCAATCTCCCTACACACCCGTCTTTCTCCTTTCCTCTTCCAACCTACTTTTACTCTCAACTAATTTTTACTTTAAGTTCTTTCCGTGTTTTTCGTGAATTATTCATCATTTCTCTTGGCAATTTATTCCAAACCTTTACACCCCTTCGTACGAAACAAAATTTTCCCCACACCCTTGTGCCTGAATTCGAGTGCCAGCTTGTGGTCATGGTCATCTTTTCCCTTCCACCCACCTCTCTTAATCTTTCCACCAATATCTTTCCATGCTTCATCACCAATATATGTCTTGTACATTCCCATGACTCTCTTCACCCTCCTTCTATCCTCCAATGAATCCCACTCCAGCTCCTTTATCATATTGTGTTCTGCAGTAATTTCCAAAGACAAATCCTCTGCACCCCTCCAACTCCTGTATTCGATACCCTAAATGTGGGTCCCATACTACACCACGCTATTCCAGCAGTGGTCTGACCAAAGTTTTGTAACCCAATTCCCTCACTTCTCTAGTGCATCCCCTCATCACTCTCTCCAACAGGTGAACGATTTTGAACCCCTTCCCTGCTACCTGTCCAATGTGTCCTGGCTAGTTAAATCTGCTATCAAATGTTATGCCGAGGTATTTACATTTCGAGTCTTTAGTAAGTAGCTCCTTCCCCAATTTATAATCCTAATCAACCTTTACATTTTTATTTGTGTACCTAATAAGCTGGCTCTTCTTTGCATTCATCTTCATCCCATGTTGACTCACCCAGGTAGTTATCCTATTTAATCAACCTGCAGCTATCTACAGTCTTGTTTTGATCCTTTATATACCGTTATGTCATCTGCAAACAATCTAACTTGTGACAGTAAACCACTAACACAATCATTCATTAGAATAAGGAATAGCAATGGTCCCAGTACACTACCCTGTGGTTCACTCCTACTTCTTTTCATACTACATTTCCTACGCTAACTTTTTGCTTTCTACCTTTTATGAATTTTCGTACCCAGCAAATGACTTCCTCATCCACTCCAATAGTTTTTACCTTATTTACTACCGTTGTATGGCTCACTCTGTGAAGAGCGTAGAGGGTGTGTATGCGACGTGGAGTGGCGCGACTCGTTGATCCTGTTTGCCCTCGCTGGCCGCGGGGGGTCCCCGCCACTGTGCAAATCAAATAACACGCTCGCGCACCTGCCGCGCAGCCAGAGGGCGATATTAAGCACGCTGCTCCTGCACAGCGGGGTCGCTAGTGTCAGGCTGCCGTCAGTAATCCACTGCTTTCTCAGTCCAAATTAATCAGATGTGCAATACCTCAGGGTTCTATACTGGGGCCACTATTATTTCTAATGTATATAAATGATCTACCCTGTGTTGCATTTAAAAACTTAAAATTTTTCCAATTCGTAAAAATATTCCAGATTTATCTATAGAATATATTTCAAATTATATCTTTGACCTTATTGACAAATGATTTACAGCTAATGGCTTGTCTTTAAACTTTTATAATACCCAACATATGCAATTCAGTACATCACGCAGATTAACAGCACATTTTTTTTTTGCTGTCGTCAGTCTTTCGACTGGTTTGATGCAATCCTCCATCCTTTCCTATCCTGTGCTAACCTCTTCATTTCTACATACCCCTTACAGCCCACGTCCTCAATTATCTGTTTCATATATTATAATCTCTGTCTTCCTCTACAGTTCTTACCTTCGACTGTTCCCTCCACTAACAAATTAACCAATCCAGCATGTCTCAAAATATGACCTACTAGCCTGTCTCTTCTTCCTGTAAGCTTCTTCCACAAAATTCTTTTCTCACCCATCATTTCCAAAACTCGTTCATTTCTTACTTTGTCTGTCCATTTAATTTTCAGCATTCTTCTGTAGCACCACATTTCAAATGCTTCAATTTTCTTTCTTTCCGGTGTTCCTAAAGTCCTTGTTTCGCTACCGTAAAGTTCTGTGCTCCACACATAGAGTTTCAGAAAGTTCTTTCTAATTCCTAGATCAATATTTGAAACTAAAAACCGAGCGGGGCGGTGTAACGGTTAGCGTTCTCGCCTCGCATTCGGGAAGCCGGCGGTTCGAATCCCCGTCCGGGCATCCAGATTTGGGTTTTCCATGGTTTCCCAAATCACTCCAGGCAAATGCCGGGATGCTTCCTTCAAAAGGCCATCGCCGAATTCCTTCCCATTCCTTGCCCCCATCCTTTCCCCCCATCCTTTCCCGTCTCTAAAGACCTCGATGTTAAAAACAGACGTAAAGCAGTTAAAAAAAAAAAAGAAACTAAAAGGTTTCTCTTTTTCATGAAGGCTCTTTTTGCTAGTGCTATTCTGCTTTTGACATCATTCTTGCTTCGGTCATCGGTTGTAATTTTGCTTCCCAAGTAACGGAATTCACTTACTTCTCCTATTGCATCCGATCCTATTTTTATATTTAATCTACTAGTATTGGTATTATTTCTGCTACATTTCATCATTTTTGTCTTGCTTTGATTTATATTCAGTCCAAAATCTTCCTTCAGTATTTTGTTCATGCCATTCAGTAACTTCTCAATATCCTCAGACCTCTCTGCTAACAAGACAATGTCATCAGCAAATCGTAGCATACTGATTTTTTCTCCCTGAAAACGTATGCCATATGGAAATTTTTCCTTGACTTTCTTCATTGCTTCTTCTACATACAAGTTGAATACTAACGGGGATAGACTACAACCTTTTCTCACACCCTTTTTAACTGATGTATGTCTCTCGTGATTCTCTACTTTTATTATAGCCACTTGATTCTTATATAGTTATAGAGTATTCTTCTATCTCGATACTTTAGACTTCTTTAAAATTTTGAACATCTTGTCCCACCTAACATTATCAAAAGCTTTTTCTAAATCAACAAACGCCATAAAAGTATCTTTGTTTTCTTGATCCGCCCTTCAAGTATTAATCTTAAAGACAGAATTGCTTCCCTTGTACCGCGATTTTTCCTAAACCCAAACTGATCTTCACCTACTATCTCTTCTACTACCCTTTCCATCCTTCTGTATATTATTCTGGTTAGTAATTTTGAAGCATGTGATGTTAGACTAATGGTGCGATAATTCTCACATGTCGGCTTGTGCTTTCTTTTGGAAGTGTGAAGATGATATTTTTATTAAAATCAGTTGGAATTTCTCCTGTTTCATAACGTTTTGATATCAGCTTGAATAATCTTTCGATTCCTTCCTCTCCTAGGGATTTAAGAAGTTCTGCAGGGATTTCATCAATTCCAACTGCCTTATTTGCTTTCAAATCATTCAGACCTTTATTAAATTCTGCCCTAAAAACAGGATCTCCTAAGTCATCAATGTCGACATCATCTTCCTTTTCCTGACTTACTAAAGAGATTGGGTGCAGCCACATTTGCAATTCGTACAATTTCAGATGTAGGTGATCTCCGTATGAGGCATCTAGTTTATTTTGCTTATTTTCACTCCTTAATGTCATACGGAATAATATTCTTTGGCAATTCTACCCATAGAGACAAAGTGTTCTGAGTCCAAAAGTGAATAATAAGAATTATGTGTGGGGTTTAGCAGTAGAGAGCTGTTCAAGAAGTTAGGGATTTTAACATTAGCGTCTGAGTATGTATATATACATTAATGCCCTTTGTAGTCACAAATTATACTTTGTTTGAAACAAATAGCAAAATACACAATGACGGCACTAGAGGTAACAAAAGATCTTCACAAGGATTACAAGTCGTTGTCATTTGTTCAAAAAGGGATCCGATATTCAGGGATACATATCTTCAGTATGCTCCCAACACGTATTAAATGTCTAGGACACGATAAGAACAAATTCAGGAACAACTGAAAGCGTTTTTAATTGATAATTCCTTCTACTCTGTCGAAGAATTTATTTCTAGGGTATCTACAAGATAAACTGCAGTAGTTTATGTAAATGTAGTTGACATAATTAATGTACCAGGTATGCTATGACTGTACATCTCCTGGTGTATATAATATTTTGTTATGCAATTGTTTATCTGTGAATTGACAACTTTCCACGTCCCACAGAGCCAGTGTCTTGTATTGGGATCAGTGGAAGATGTATTGTATTGTATTGTACGGCCGCGGTCGCTCTGTCCCTGTGCTAACGACTCGCAGAGCCTAACCATAATCCGCCTCTGACCGCCATAACCGTTCCAACAATATGATGTGAATCCTTGGGCGAGTCACTGCTCAGGCGGTAGCTGATACTTACAACACATGAATATAACTAGTAAAGCGGAAGAAAGTAGATCGCAGCGATAACTGAATTTTGCAAAAACTATCAGAAAAGGAGTTCCGGACTATCCAATATAAACAAGATATTCATAAAACAAACTGTTGACATGTAGTATAAATTCGTTATTCTAAGCAGATACGGGGGTAAAATTACTACTTAAAGGGTTTCGTAAACAAAAGTGAACCCTAGTAATTGCATCTTCTTCGTCCAGGTCACAAATGACGTAATGCATCGTCTTACACAGACCGCAAAACAGACGCACATACAAATACTAAAAAACTCATAAAACAGAGCACTCAATTTTTTTTCTCCATAGAATTAGATATCGTTGAATAGGTACTAACGATGCAAACACTTTTATTTTGGCATGTTTTTATTTAGTTACATATTTTTTGAAATATATGCTGTCAAAGTTTCAATATGTCACAAGGCTGTCATGCAGGCGTTATCTGAACGTGGCGTGGATACTGCTCCATAATATATGTATATGTCTCCTCCTCAGCCACTGAGTTCCGCATCGAAAGAGCTGTTAAGCAAGGGGATCCCAACTCTCCAAAATTATTTTCAGCTGTCTTGGAGATGGCAATGTGAAAGCTAGAATGGACGGAAAATGGAATTAAAATCAATGGCAGAAGACTTAATAACTTGAGATTTGCTGATGACATTGCGCTTGTTGCTAATGACCTTGATCAACTCCAGATCTTGGTTACCGACCTCGCCTCCGAGTGTAAAGCAGTTGGCCTCAGAATGAATCTATCAAAAACAAAAATTAAGTCTTACAAATGGGCCACAGAGGGTAGTGTACAGCTAGATAATGAATCTTTAGAAAATATCATTAAGTACAATTATCTTAATTTATGTAAACAGAGTGCAGTACTAACAACATACATAATGTCAGAGGTTCCTTCTTCCCAGTTGTAACGCGTATCTCACTGAGATACCTTCCGGTCGTAACTTTAATGAAATCACTTCAAGCGAATGCCGGGATGGTCCGTTCACAATTGCATGGCTGAATTCCTTCCTGATCCTCTGTTCTCATCGTCTCCCGGAGTCGACGAGGCGGCAAGCATTCTATTTGTTGCACCTGTTTAGAACTGTTCCCTCTGTTAATCAATGACGCACGCCTTATAGCATACTCCAGATCGTTTCTTTCTGGCACACTGAACCATACTCTAAATGTTCTCTCAACGGTTTCAGAACGTTCATAATTTATACGTCAACAAAACTTTCAAAATGTTACATTTCAAATGTCGTAGCGGTTTATGTGTTTAGAAAAATCTAACAGCGACACTTTTGTGTATTTCTTTGTCATGATTAAACTATATTAAAACATATCCTTTTTTTTATCCTGCGGTATTCCGGTCGCCCGTTACCATGAGAGTAATTTCACCTTCGGAAACTTTGTTTGATCTTCTGTTCCCCTATTTGTCACGCACACTTGGACTACTGTGACCGCATGCAATCTTAGTTCTGAAGCTTTTCAAATCGATTCCTACTTAGCTGAAGCTAATTATTGTATCCTCATTGATCTTAAATGTCGCCCTGATAACTGCATCTGGGTATCATGAGTTAATTAATTGTTTAGTTGTTAATTAATTCTTCAACATATATAACAATGATCAGCCTATATCCCCAAACAGTAAGGAGTTTCTGTATGCTGATGATCTTGCTCCGGCCTCACAGAACAATGAACCAGTGGAGAGCACCCTCACTAACGCTCTGGAAGATCTCTCAAGGTATTACAGCACAAACCAGCTTAAAGCAAATGCTGCGAAGACACAAGTAGGTGCTTTTCATTTAAAGAATAAAGAAGCCACTAATAGGTTAAAGGTAACATGGTCGGGGGTAGAATTGGAACACTCCGACACTCCGAAATATCTAGGAGTGACCCTTGAAAGATCTCTTACATCAGGAAACACTGAATGAATTCTAAGCTGAAAGTTTCCACTAGGAACAAGCTCTTAAGAAAACTGGCTGCATCACAGGGCGGCAGCCAACCTGAAACAATTCGAACTTCTGCCTTAGCACTATGTTATTCGGCTGCAGAGTATGTCTGTCCCGTATGGTACAGCTCAACCCATGCCAAACAGGTAGACATTGCACTTAATGACACGTGCAGAATCATAACAGGCTGCTCAAAATCAACTCCAGTCGAATGGCTCCACCGTCTTGCAGGAATAGCACCACCTTCTGTTCGAAGGAAAATGGCAGCGAACAAGGAAAGGAGGAAAGTGGACCATGAAATATCTCATCCATTTTACGCGTATATACCACACAGGCAAGGACTGAAGTCCAGGAAAAGTTTTCTAAGAAACTCTCCAGAAACTTACAATTACAGCTGAGAAAGCCTCGTTACGACTATGGGAAGCTGAGGCACCCTTTCGCCGTGGCTGGGGAAGATTGTCTGAATCTTTACGACCTGGCTATGATAAGGGATGGTTGATATGGAAGTCTCTGAGTAGACTGAGATCAGGGGTGGGCAGATGCAAAGTAAACCCAGCAAGGTGGGGCTGTGCTGAGGTCGGTGACATCGAGTGCGGAGAAGACCAGACTGTACAGCATCCTCCATCAGGCCTCAGTGGCCAAGTTCTGGTCCACTACAATCTGACTTGGGTGGCTGTGTTAATGAGTTAATTATTCTGCGTTACGGAGAGCACTGGTGTTCGACAGTCTTAACGTCAGTACCACCAAACATTAGCATCTATAAACAGAATGCTGAATCTGCTTTTTAGAGTTTGAAGTGGAGCTCGTGTGGGGTAGCGCTGTCGTGCTGACATGTGTTGTGCTGTCAGCAGCCACTTGTTGTGGCAGGACAATGGGTCGTCGCGTGCCTTGTGATCACGGCTAACAAGCCTCTCTCATCACGCCGCATCACGTCTAGTGTTGGGCGTGGGTAGGGATGCAAGTTAATATCAGTATCGACAAATATATCGACGTCAGGCAGGTATCGATATTCGAAAATATCCGCCGCGTCAAGCCGATAATGTCTATATTTTCCGGTATTTGTATATATTACATTAGAAATAAGTATGTAACTCAAATTCTAGTAATAAGTTTAAAGTACTTAATACTGAAAAAAAATAATCTCTAAATATTTAGCGTCAACAAGTCCTGAGATGAGTAGTTTGCTTAGGCTTTTCCCATGAAGTCCATTCCTAGTTTGAGTGACAGTGGTTCCTGCCTGTGAGAAAAGGCATACCGAAGAGGCTAGCTGGAGTAAATGATTAATTGAAATTTTGAACATAACTTAATGCAACTATTACACCAATCACGACTGATTTCAATTCATTTTGCAGCAAAAAAAGTACCGTAATCTCTAAATAGTCAGACATTGTCTCGACCAATAATGTAATAATAGAAAAATGTTTCACACTTTTCAAATTCTCCTTCACAACTTTGGAATTTTTTCATATTTTGTATCAATATTTGTTTCGCTAGTTCCACGAGAAAGGACCTCGTTTAGTGGTGCTAAGAGCTTCAATAAAACTTAAAACCGTTGCCGTCAACTGCATTAAAAGACCTATTATCAACACTGATAATGCAGGACGGCTGATAATCTACACAATAGGCGACCCGTATCTCTCACGGTCACACAAAGCAACATCAGAAGATGAAAAATCTGAAGATGAAATTGTAGCCATACGACAAATAAATAAACACTGATAAAAATAAGCAATTGGATCAGTTATGGGTTCATATTTTTTTACCCCTCTTAGAATATTGTAATACGTACCAGAGAGAAACAAAAGCCAACGGACGCGAGCGTAGCGCAACAGATTAAATAACAAAACGGTGAACGTAAATGAATGGGGAACGAATAACGCTCACGAAACGAAGTGAAACCACAGAGTAGGAACTGGAGTTAGCGAGCTAACGCAGTGCTGAGCATAGCGAAGTTTGGACCCTGCCACACATTTGCAGGATCTTTTAGTACTTTAGGGTTTGTAGTTTTCGTTATTTCATTGCACCATATCGATATTATCGTAAATACAATGTAATAAAATCGATATAAATATCAATATATTTGGTCCGATGTTATCGAAATTATCGGTTGACAGATATATCGTTGGACCCCTAGGGTGTCGCTGAACTCCGACGGTCAGTTCTCGTTTTCTCTTCGTGGTCGCCAGCTCCTTACTCTCCAGGGCTGGACAGCAGTGTCACATCCAGAGCATATTCAGTAGCAGTCCTACAACTCCCTTCACACCAGTCTACATCTACATCTACACCTATACTCTGCAATTCCAAATATTGTGGGTGGCAGAGGTTGCAAAGCACCACTCCTGTGCATTCCAGTCCCGAACAAAACGAGCAAAGAAAGAATACATAAAAGCATCAGTATGGGATCTTATTTCTCTAATCTTATCCCTCCTGCCATAGGCTGGCGGAAGAAGTATTTCATTGCACTCGTAAATTAAAGAATTTCGCATATTCTCCAATAAATTCAAACGAAAACGACGTCGTCTGTCTGCCAAACAATCCCACCCGCAATCTATGTATCAGCTCTGTGACACTTACGTAAGGACTGTAACTAGCAGTCACGAATCGAGCGGCTCTCCTCTGCACTTTCTCTAACTTGTCAATCAATCCCTTGCGATACGGATCCCAAACTCCACAACAGCAATCCAAATGCGGACGCACTAGTGTTTTATACGCTATTTCCTTTCTATGAGCATTACAACTTCTCAAAATACGACCTATGAATCGTAATCTAGAATTAGCTTTGCCTATGACGTAAGTTATGTGCAAGTCCCATTTCATGTTGCTTTGTACTATTACACCCAGATACTTCAGCGAATCAACCGTGTCAACAACTGAATTGTTAACTTTGTACTCGTTAACAAGCGGAGTCTTTTTGTTACTCATTTGCATTGCCTTGCACTTTTTGCAGTTAAGTGTAAGCTGCCATTTACGGCACCATTAAGAAATAACATCCAGATCGCGCTGAATTCCTAAGCAATCGTCAGAGCACCTTATTTCGCTACAGATAAGTCAGCAAACAATCGCAACCTGCAATTAACGTTGTTGCCGAGATGTTTATAAAAATTAAGAAAAGAAGTGCCCCTATTACACTTCCTTGAGGAACTCCTGAAGTAACATCTAGCTAATCAGTTTCTTTTTATCTTGTTCTTAACATTCATATCTACAAAGTTTAAGGATCGATTTCATTTCCTGGTGAATTTCTGACAAGTCATATGCCGAAAAGAGTATTTATTGCTGGAGCTGGAAACAATGTAATTCTAGGACCGTCAGAACAACAGTGTTCTAGAAAAAGAAGACGATGTTGATATTCAAGATGTAGGTGAACCTGTTTAAAGGACGAAATTCGACAGAGCTTTAAAAGAATTTAACTCGACTAGATCAGTACCAATTGACGAGATTCTTGCAGAACAAATAACATCTCTAGTATAAAATGGAATCAAAAGATCTTTCCAAATGATACCGAAAAACAACAGATGGTAATAAAAAATATCCAAAGTCTACAGAGAAAAACAGGAAGGATAGCCGAAGATATAGATTAGTGTGCATAAAGAAAAACAAAGATACTTTATGGCGTTTCTGGAGTTAGAAGAGTCTTTGATAATATTAGAAGGTCAAGATTATATGAATTTTAAAGAAGGCAGATCCAAAATATCGACATAGAAAGAATAATTTATAAACTTTATAAAATCAGGTGACTGCAATAAAAGTAGAAGATGACCATAGACAAGCATTAGTTAAAAAAAAAGGTGTGAGACAATATTGTGTTCTGTCAGCATTAACATAAAACTGGCATAACAGAGTGAGGATATTGAGAAATTGATGAATGGTGAGAACAAAATACCAAGAGAAGAATTGAGACTAAATATAAACCAAAACAGGACAAGAGTAATGAAATGTTTCACAAATAATAGCAATAACAGCGCAATCATTTACATTATATCTTCACTATGTTCTAATTTAGTGACCATTATTTATTATTCATTCAACAAGATTGTAATTAGTTTACCTAATATACATAAGGAAATGTGCAAATAGATATGTTTGATGGATGTAAGAAGCTATGTAATAATGTTGAATCGCTGTATGGTCTCAAACCGAACGCCAATAAAATAAAGAATAAAATTTAATTTTTTTTTTTTTTTTTAAATAATAGAAAAATGAGGATCAGGTGTAACAGGAGAAGTTAGTCATTTCTATTTGATAAGCGTCGCAAAAACAGTGTAACAGCAGTAGCCATAACACTCTTCTTCAAAAAGATTAATCTTTTAGTTCGAGACATAGAGGATACAGAAACAATTCTCTAAATCTGTACGTTAGAAGGACGGCATTTCAGGAATACCAGAAAGATGGATAATTGAAGCAGTAATAGTTACATAAAGGAGGGGTGACAAATAGAATCGAAAATTACAGGCCAATCAGTTTGACATCAGTGGTAGGTAAATTAATGGAGAGATTGATATGCAAGCACATCAGAAATATATTTGAGGAGCTTAAGTGGTATTCGCGTCGGCAACACGGGTTCAGGCAAGGATATTCATACGAATCTCAGTTAGTAGGATTTAAGCAAGATATTTCGGATGAAATGGACAAGGGAGGCCAAATTGATATCGTAACATTAGGTCACCAGCTGTGGAGGGGGACAAGGATTCGGATATACGACGGAGGTAACTGAGGGGGGGAGGGGTAGGTTGTAATGGTTATGTCTAGTAGAAGAGGATAACTAAAGATGGAGGATTGGATTAAAGTGGCCAGAAGACTAATGAGCAGAAAGAAAGAATGAAGTTGAAAAGTGAGCGCAAAAAGAAATTATGGATTAGGGGAGATGTGTATGGAAGACTGGAACAATAAGATTGGTTACTTTGTTTGTGGAGGGTAAAGAGAATATGAAAATCTAGTATGCATGAAGCATATAATTTGCGACGTGTGTCAACGATATGTTGAAATAAAGACATTTTCTCTGTACAGGAAGTATTGCAGGTTAGACCAAACTATTGAAGAAACTGATATCTAGAAGAAAAAAATGGATTTGGGCTATGTGTTTCAAGAGTATCTGGCGTGAAACATGCTGACATTCACTTTAAAGTGAAATTTCGCATTTTTTACGCTATATTTCGTGAAATCGTCGATGTAAAAGTCACAGCGGAGAGACACCCGTGTCAACAGCGAGCGCAACCGCTCTGGAATTACGTAATTAATTTTTATTGGCTAACATAATTGGCGCAATTTAGACCTACGTGCAGGCTCTCCGTCCGATGATTATAGACTGATTGTAGATTGCCGTTTGTTGTAAATTTGTCAGAGTTATATCGGTAATTAATTGGCACTTTGCCGAAGCAGTATGAATGTTTAAGCTTCCTAAACACCGCATTCACTTCACTGGTTGGTAGTTAAATCAATAATCTGATTAAAAAATTAACCTTATTGGCGCTCTTTTGTCCGAATGCAAGCGGAGATTCGGAAAGCGACATATTAATCCCCACTTTGTGTCCTATCCATCTGACTTCCACTTCTTTCAACAAAAGCTTCTCTGGAGCACTGGTATTACTGTATGCGAGTAACTGAAACCCTTTGTTGTAGTTTTGCCGCTTCTACTGGCGAGGAAGTTTTGCTTTGACACCAAACACAGGGTGGCCCCCAAAATGGCTCGCTATTTGTAATTCTTAGTTATCGTAAATAAAACGGATAACATTAAATAAGCTTTCAGTTTTTTTTCCAGCGAATCAAATGTTGGAAATGACTTGTGGTCACATCTTCATTACGGTATTGTTCAATAGTCATTACAATACAGAAATTTCTTGTAGCTTTATAAAAAATCTTAATAAAAATATCATCTTCACACTTCCGAAGAAACCACAAGCTGACAAATGTGAGAATTATCGCACCATTAGTCTAACATCACATGCTTCAAACTTACTGACCAAGAGATAGTAGGTGAAGATCAGTTTGGGTTTAGGAAAAATCGCGGTACAAGGGAAGCAATTCTGTCTTTAAGATATTTCGGAATGACAGTCAGCAAATATTGCTACCAGCAACATTCATATGACCGCGAAAATAAGATAAGAGAAATCAGGGCCAGAACCGATTCATTTCTGTACTCATTTTTTCCACGAGCGATTAGGGAATGGAATAGAATGGATTTACTGGGCGAGTAAACACAAAATCGGACAGGAGTAGCTTTCGATAAAGCACTCCGGCCATCCTGATCTGGGTTTTTCATGGTTTTCCCAGATCATTCCACGCGAATGCGGGGATGGTTCCTCACAATAGCCCATGGGCGCCTCCTGCCATATCCCGTATATCCCTTCCAAACTATTACCCTTTCGGATAGGTGCAATGCAGCCTCCGCCACACACTTTTAGTGAATCGCAGAGTAATAGTAATAATAATAATAAATAATAATACTTGAAGGGCGGATCAAGAAAAACAAAATACTTTTATGGCGTTTGTTGATTTAGAAAAAACTTTTGATAATGTTAGGTGGGACAAGAAATTCAAAATTTTAAAGAAGTCAGCTATAAAATATCGAGATAGAATAATATAAACTATATAAGAATCAAGTGGCTATAATAAAACTAGAGAATCATGATAGACAAGCATCAGTTAAAAAGGGTGTGAGATAAGGTTGTAGTCTATCCCCGTTAATATTCAACTTGCATGTAGAGGAAGAAATAAAGAAAGTAAAAGAATAATTTCCATGTGGCATAAGTGTTCAGGGAGAAAAAATCAATATGCTACGTACGATTTGCTGATGACATTGTCTTGATAGCAGAAAAGGCTGAAGATATTGAGAAGTTACTGAATGGCATGAACAAAATATTGAAGGAAGATTTTGGACTGAATATAAATCAAAGCAAGGCAAAAATGATGAAATGTTATTTAGCAGACAAATGCACTTACCGTTCGTTGTTCTGCAGGTCCCAATGACCTTGTCATCGAAGGGTCGAAAGCCCTGGGCCGATCTTTTGTATAACTCACTTTTGCTGTTACTGAACAAATCAGAACGAACAGGATGTGACAGTTAGTGTAATACTTCTTTTATTGTGTATTCCCGACTGAGCAGCCTTCTAGTTGGAGCGCCACTCGATAAAACATTTTGTGCATGTGTAGCCATCCCTTTGATGTATCGCCATAGGTTTCCCTTACCTCTCTGTCTTGCGAAGCGAACCATTGTACCCTACTTTTTTTTTCTTTCTGTCATCCTTTCCAAGCAAGATGCAAGATGCAAGATTTCCACGAAAATTCTGTTCTTCTTACATACAGTGATTTGTGTAAATATGTCAGAAACAATTACTTTATTTTTTTTAAAGGATTCATTTGTTAATGCTTTAGGATTTATAAGTTACTGATAACTATCTTCTAAACAGTCGTTGATTTACTAGAGAGAGTGATGACAGGATGTGCCAGAGAAGTTTCGGAATTGGTAGCGCACGAATGGTCTGACGAATCAGTTCTCCCCATTTGCTTCGCTGAATTCAGTTGTTACTAAACAACGCCCATAACTCTGATTTTGAATTGTTGTGCGTGTTTCGATGGTAGTTTACATCACGATGCAGTTGAAACTACTCACATGCGTCAGTACTATTGCGTCATTTATAGTAAAATAAACGTTAACGTTTTATGTTATGCGTCGTAATATCAGTGTTAATCCTTCACCAGGGCTAGTAATAGATCCCGATAAAATTCTCTCATCCGCATCAAGTAATGTTTCCAGTAACATTACTATTTTTTTTAAAATTAATTTACTCAATCCTTCTGCTGTACCGTCGAAAGCCGGTTGTCATTCCGACTCAGACTAAATTTCAGTCTAACCAAAATTTCCACTAACATTGCGGCTCGAAAATTAAAGCTTTTATCTTACATGTCTATGGGCCAAGAATATAACTACGTCGGAAGAATGTAAATAAAAAACAACTAATAATTAATACGTTAACTTTTCTTTCAGCGTCTGGCACTTCATTTGTTCACCTAAGCAGAGGTGTTACTAAATAAAGCGCGTAGCCTCGGGTTGCTACTATTATCTCTGGCCGGGGGTGTGATGTCAGCTCTGCGGTCACGATGACAATGCTTATTCATTTATTAGTATTGATAAAACAGATCCGTAACATCTACTGCTCAGAAGTTTCCATAATAATAATTTTATGATAAATTTGTTCAGCTGTAAAGATTTCTCCGGATTCATTAGTTTCTTTATAGAGATGTCGAGGAAAAGATAATAAAGTCAGAGAACGATTCAAAATTAATCGTGTTTTCGATTATCTGAATTACAGTGTAAAATCTGTATCTATAAAACGAAAACCGTGTATATTTGTTCCGGAAATACTGAACTCATGTTATAAGGTAAACCATCACAGTATGGTTTGTTTCAATCTTCGCCACCTTCAAGAAAATAAACTATTATTTAAAGCACTATTCTTTGGACTTGCTGGCTTTAATTCTACTTGTTTCCTAACAACTCCTCCATTACCTCTCTGACCAACTCCACAGATAATTGCCCACACTCATCTTTGTTAGCTACACATATTACTTTAGAATATTTTTTGTAACAACTAAAAAAAACAATTAACTGGGTAATCTTTTCTAGTTAAATTAATATTAAATTAAATGAAACATATACTTTCATATGTTTTCCCTTACAATGTCGTGGGGGTTTCCACAGTATTAAAACTCAGAATCAGACTTGAATTGTTTGGTGAGTCTTATGCTTCAACGTAGGGATGGCGATCTGAGATCGATTAATCGAAGAATCGATCTTTTGGACAAAAAAATCGATTTTTTAAAATCGATTTATAGTACTGAATCGATCCAGTGAATCGATGTATCACCCGTGAAAATCGAATGTGAAAAAGCACTTTCTACATGTAATGCACTTGCACATGAAAGTCAGAGTTTAAACGAAAAATTTAAACACTTTATCGCAAGCAGTTGTGCACCTGAATTATGATCCTATACTTTACTGGCAAGAAAAAAAAAATCAATTTGTCATCGCGTTTACTCAACAGCCAAGAATTTACCTGTATAGTGGGATCATTAGTACCTTGCGAGCGCCTTTTTTTTTTTAGTAAATTGATCTTTTAGACCTCGATTTGTTTTTTTTGAATCGATTTATCAAATTTTGATTCGAATTGATTCAAGAATCGATCTTTTTCGGAAAGATTCGTCATCCCTACTTCAACGCAACATAGCGCCGGACTAGTTAGTGAAAATCTGGTGTATCGTGAAATACCAAAGATGCAGTAGCAACTAGATGTTGACACATCATATCCGTATTACCGCATGTACCGGTCCTTACATAAATTTGGATTTTTCAGTCTTTAAACCCCGTACATGGTCGTATTGAATGCGAATGGCACATGAGAAAACTATGTAAATTAAGTTGAATAATGTAATGGTTAAAACGTAAGACATGTTTCCTCTTCTTGAAGCTACGATCTCAGGCAGCACAGCTGCAATCTAAGATCTTTGGAAGTGAAATTAAATTAGCTGTTAATAGTGAGTAATACATATCTGATATGTTTTATACGAAACTAAACTGTTTAAATCCTTCAGTGATGGTATTAAAAGCAGTTTAGGAAAATAGTTCTGGAACCTATTATTTAACTCAAGCTTTTTTGGTACTACGACAGATCACGACACATTCTGCATTATATAGTCACGCGTCTTTTTCATATAATATTGCATTTATTCATTTTACCATTAATTATAGGCCTACTACTCAGTGGTCCATTTCCAATATTTTTGTAATTCGCCGTTGAACGATTTCCTGAAAAGTTTATTGTTTCTATTGCTGCGCGAATGCCTGTGGTTATTTTGGTACACGTTCTTGATTAGACAACTCAAAAGATTATAGAAATAAATCAACACCGCCGGGGTCAGTCGGTCAAATACATATAACAAATGGAGCGATTGACATAAAATTGATTTTCAGGATCAGAAAACTGAAATCTGTTATAACAAATAATTTGCCACAACTTGAAAACTACCGGTATGCAAAACTTATATTGTAAGAACGAAGACTGGGCGCCACGAGTTTCCACCATCCTGTGCAGCGCAACACTGTTTTAAATACTCTTGTGCACAGGGCTAGAGCGATTGCTGACAAAGACAGCCTGCCACAAGAACTGGAACACCTGAGAACTATCTTCAGGCGGAACGGTTACTCCGAGAGGCAGATAGAAAGGGCAATTGAACGTAAGCCAGGGAAAATTCCAGTCCAACAGGAAGAAACGCCCAAGGCCACCGCCTTTCTGCCTTTCGCCGGAAACACCTCGGGGAAAATCGGCAGAATCCTCGCACGACATGGTATAAATCTTTCTACCGACCACCAGCTAAAATACGGGACTACCTCCGTTCAGTCAAGGATGATCTTGGCCTAAGAGTTCCGGGGATTTATAGCATACCGTGCGAGTGTGGAAAGACCTATATCGGTCAAACGATCCGCACCATAGAAAACCGGTGTGATGAACATAAACGCCATCTCCGCTTGGGACAGTATAGCAAATCAGCGATCGCCGAGCACGTGTACGACCATGGCCACAAAGTAGAGTTCAATAACGTTAGGATATTGGCTAGAACATCACATTTTTGGGAATCTGTCATCAAAGAAGCCATCGAAATTCGACTGGCCGACACATTTAACAGAGACAGTGGTCTATGTCTCAGTGAGGCATGGAAACCTGCCTTGGCAAATATCCGCAGAGAACGTTGTACTTCCGTCCAGCTGCCGCCGTAGAGGGCTTCATATTAGCTCGGGCTGGAACAAGAACCTTAGCCACGCCCACGGGCAGCCAACCGCCAGTTGGTTGCGGGCCTGGCTCATAGTAAGCCATCGCCGAAGCCACGCGGACTTGTATATAAGGAAGAGCGGCACCCGAACCATCTCAGTACCTGTGGGTCAGCCGACCATTACACATGTCTCATCACCTGAAGAAGACGGCAGAGCCAGCCGTCGAAATATTGTGTTTCCACAACACTATCCGGCGGTACACCCGTGAAGACTACATTGCAAAACTTATATTGTGACTTAGAAAATTTGAAAGTTACATGAACTGCCGCCAGAGCAGAAAATGAAAATGTAATCTCAAATTTTTATGTTATGTTGCACTATTTTTCCTGGCTTTACGCATCGTCGCCATTGAGGTCGTTGAATCCACGGAAGGAGTGGGGGCAGAGGAAGGGAAGGAATTCGGCCACGGTCGTTCTGCCATTGTCTGGAGTGGTTTTGTAAACCATGGAGAATCCGAATCCGGGGGATTCGAAACCGCGTCCTCCCGGATGCGAGGCCTCTCATTTGAGTGACGTCACGAGAGTTACATTGGATATTGTGTGACTCGTTGCTTCTCACCTCCTAATGGTCTTGGCCATTGTAGAATGTTTTTAAATGAAAAAATGAGGATTAAAACTTGTAACGGTCTTCTCTTATCTAAACCTCACCCGCAACCCTTTCCTGCCGGTTGAGATGTCTGTATACGTTTCTAAAAAGTTTATTTATTTTTGGGCAAAGAGTGGCTAAAATTTGATACACATGTGTAAAATTGTGCGACTAAAATTTCTATAACCTCAGCCATAGCGGGCAACGCCGGTGATTGCGCTAGTCTGCAGCTTACTGATAGTTTCCAGAGATTCTAGTCGAGTGAGACCAATGACAGATCGCGACGTTTAAGGGGTGACATTGTCTGTTACGATCAGACAGTGTATCGATAATGCCGACATAGAATGAAATAAGTATGTAGTGTTTTATCAATGGGTTGATAACTCGGCAAGGATTATTCGTTTTGTTGTTATTTGCGAAATATAGTTGTAAAAAGGGAGAGAAATGCAGTGAGTATGTATGAACTGTAGTTTGGCGGGAGCACTCACAATAGCTGCCGTCCACCTGCGTCACTCAGCAGGGCTGAAGGGCGACACGTGCGAGCCACGTGGCCGTCACCACGCATCAGGCCAGCAGGGCTGCCAACCGAGTAATTGCTCGTCCGTGGGAAGCTCCACTCTCTAATTTTTCAACTTGTTGATCCCTAATTCTGTTTACTTACCGACGAGTGTTCGGCAACCCTGCAACAGACTTGCGCCGATATCGGCGAACCAAATAAAAGTATGCAACACTATGGGCTCCGGCTACTCTACGACCGACCACCTCGGCCGAACTCCGCCGGACTCTGCCGATTTCTGTCGCCGACCAAATAATTGTGTTTCATTCGGCATATCGCGCTTGTCTCGCGTGGTTTCCCAAATCACTCCAGGCAAATGCCGGGATGCTTCCTTCAAAAGGCCATGGCCGAATTCCTTCCCCTTTCTCGCTCCCCATCCTTTCCCGTCTCTAAAGATCTCGCTGTTGAGAGACTTTGAGCAGTTAAAAAACATTGTCGCCGCATTGAAATGATAGAGTAGAAATGTATTTTCACCTATAAACATATATTATGACTTGTTTTAATATTTCAGTGCTGAGCTCCCAGTTCGGAATCTGCAGTCTCAATTCCATTGCGTCGTTTGATAACTTGTAGAACAGATTGTTCACAAGTTGAATCATCATACTCTATTTTTTCAGGTAAGGTTGCTTGAAAATGCTCACAGTTATGGTTTTTAAATACGCTTCTAGTACTCATGTATTGTATTTGAAAATAATTCATCTGAAATATGCAAAGCCGTATGTTAGGTGTATTATATAAGGTATTACTGGGTCAATTACTGATTTCTCGAACACGTAAATACGAAATTTGATGTTAGTACCCAAAAGGTGACAGCAGTTTTAATAGTAATGAAATTAAAAATTACGGTGTCAGTCTTTAACATAAAATTTCAAAATCAAGCTAACAAATGAAATGTCAAATGTAGAAGAAAATTGTTATTTCCCATATGCTGGGAAGAAAGGAAAAGAAGTTTAAAGAAAATTCCCCTGCCTAACAACATTTCCTTTATCAAATTGTTTTATCCACATTAAAACAGTTACTTGTTAACTGGATTATTAAATTTTATAAAGCTCATGCAATACTTAAAATTCAAGCTTCACCATCTGGGAGGAATCCCCGTACGGCAACGAAGATTTGGGGTTTCCCTGCCTTTCCGAAATCAGTCCAGGCGAATGGTGGCATGGTTCCTTCAGAATGCTGTTGCCGAATTCCTTCCCGTTCCTTGTCCAGTCCTGTTCTGCGGGGACGACGAGGCGTGAAACCAAAATAATAATAAATTAATAATAATAATAAATTAAAACTGCAATCACGAAATAAGGCGATCCAATGGTGAATAAGTAATCAACATTATGATTCAAGAAAAATACTTTACTAATGTGTAGAAAGAAAACTCAAGATGAAAATCTCGATCGACAAAACAAAGTGAGCTCATCCATAAAACAAAATAAAATCCGTCGTTTTCCAGGGGAACAGCTTCTTGACACCTGTACTGCGGGACGGAGACAAGCTGGCTGCGGCTCAATTATGCTCTGGGGAACATTCACGTGGGAATCCATGGGTCCAGTGGAGCTCGTGCAAGGCATCATGACGGTCGATAAGTATCGTACACTGGTTGCAGACCACGTACACCCCTTCATGACGACCATGCTTCCCAACGGCAGTGGCATTTTTCAGCAAGACAATGCGCCATGTCACAAGGCCAGGAGTGAGATGTTCTGCCTCTCAACTAGCCAGATCTGAGCCTGATCGAACACATCTGGGATGTGATTGAACTCGGCTTCAGAGCTCATCGCCCCCTCCCCCGAAATTTACGGGTATTAAGTGACTTGTGTGTGCAGACTCCCTCCAGCGACCTACCAAGGCCTCATTGCTTCCATGCGAAGACGCGTCGCCGCTGTTATCCGTGCCAAAGGCGGACATACCGGCTATTAGGTAGGTGGTCATAATGTCCTGGGTGATCAATGTATGTGAATATATATCTTCATTATCATTTTGTTCGATCATTTTCTGATGTGGCCTCGTAGTCATGATTTCAGGTATAACGTGAGCAGTTTCCTCCTGGTCTCACGCTCTTGTGTGATCCTCTGCCAGTTCAACCCTGCGTGTGTCCTTGTCCCCTGGTCTGGTGGTCTTCCTCTGGTCTGTGCTGATCTCTTGGTTCCACTCTCACTGTTTTTGTCCACCCCTGGTCTTTTCACCGCGCAATATGACCGCCCATTGCCACTTCAAGGACGCTGTCTTCTGTAAGATCTCTGTGACCTTCGTAACTGACGTAATGTCGGTTGTTCTTTTCTTATCTTTTCTCGTTAGGCGTAGCATTGACCTCTCCATAACTCTTTGGACAGTCTTGAGTTTACTTTTTGTAAATTCCCTTTTTTTTTTACTTAGTGTGTTACGCCTCGTCGACGGAGTTGGGACAAGAAACGGGAAGGAATTCGGCCATTCCCCTGGAGTGATTTGGGGAAACCATGGAAAACCCAAATCTGGATGCCCGGACGGGGATTCGAACCCGCGTCCTCCCGAATGCGATGCCAGAACGTTAACCGTTCACCCACCACGCTCGGTACTTAGAGTCCAGACCCCGCAGCCGTTTGTCGTCACAGGTCATAGAGTATTTGCTTTAGATTTGTGGACATTTTAGATTTCAAGATAATTGAATGCCTCCCAATACTGGCCAACCCAGCTTGATGTGAAGCAAAATTTCTGGTCTTACATCACCTGTCGTATTTACGAGCTGGCCAAGATAAATGTACTCACTGGCATTTTCTAAAGATCTGAATATATTTATATATAAATCAAGCGTACATAGTAGCGTTGACATGAATTAAAATGTCAAAGCTTTCAACCAGTATGAGTGAAGTATCGCGTATGGGAAACAGAAACAGTGGCAGCTGAGTGAGGCGACAGAGAGCGCTGTCCACTGGCTCTCTTAAAAGAGAATCGTTCACTTTACTCTGTAATGTAAAACAATTGAGTTTTTGTATTATTTCTAATTATTTAATTAATCTTCATTAGTAAATATAATTAACGCGTATACATCTTGAGAATTGTGAACGAAAGTGACCTTACGAACACTAAAGCTCTTGCGTACCAGCGAACTGCTGTGAAAGCCAGTTATTTGGTGCCTTGAGAGAGAAATTCTTGTAAGACTTTCCCGGCGTATGCTTCAAATGAAGTCTTCACGGGTGTACATTCGACTGTTCCCTCCACTAACAAATTAACCAATCCTCCATGTCTCAAAACATGACCTACCAGCCTGTCTCTTCTTTCTGTAAGCTTCTTCCACAAACTTCTTTCCTCACCCATCATTTCCAAAACTCGTTCATTTCGTACTTTATCCGTCTACTTAATTTTCAGCATCCTTCTATAGTACCACATTTCAAATCAATTTTCTTTCTTTCTGGTATTCCTAAAGTTCATGCTTCGCTGCCATAAAGTGCTGTGCTCCATACATAGAGTTTTAAGGTGTTTCTGAGTCCTAGATCAATATTTTAAACTAAAAGGTTCTTTTTTTTTTTCATGAAGGCTCTGTTTGCTAGTGCTACTCTGCTTTTCACATCATTCCTGCTTTGGCCATCAGTTATAATTTTACTTCCTAGGTAGCAACGTCTGCTATCGCCTCTGACCCTATTTTTATATTTAATCTACTGTGATTGTTTTTTTTTATGCTAAATTTCATCACTTATGTCCTGCTTTGGTTTATATTTAGTCCAAAATCTTCGTTCAGGATTTTTTAATGATATTCATTAACTTCTCAATATCTTCAACCTGTTCTGCTAACAAGGCAATGTCATCAGCAAATCGCAGCATACTGATTTTTTCCCCCCTTGAACACTTATGCCACAGTCAAATGTTTCTTTGATTTTTTTTATTGCTTCTTCTACAAACAAGTTTAATATTAACGGGGATAGACTACAACCTTTTCTCACACCCTTTTTAACTGATGCTTGTCTCTCATGTTTCTCTACTTTTATTATAGCTACTTGATTCTTATAATGATTATAAAGTATCCTTCTATCTAGGTTTTTTTAGAGCTGACTTCTTTAAAATTTTGTACATCTTGTCCCACGTAACATTATCAAAAACTTTTTATAATCAACAAACACTATAAAACTATCTTTGTTTTTCTTGTTCCGCCCTTAGCGTGGTTTATTTTGAAACACCACTACAGCGTTGGTTGTAGACTCTGCGTGTGCTGCCGTGTCGCTGACTGCTGACTGCTGACAGGGCCCACGGCGACACTGCACCAAGCAGCTCCCAGCACCGCGCTCGTTCAGTTATTATTACTACGATTAATTTTAATTGCGATGGAGCCTGAGCTCCGGTGGCAATAGGTTATTTGACTATTTTTTGAAAATGGGTTTGAATTGTTTATTGACACACGTTATTCACGATGTACTATTTATTTTTTTCACATAAAATTCAATGTTAAAATTTAAAGTATTTGAAAGCCCGTCAAAACGCTCCTTTGCTGCCTGGTGCGGGCCAACGATGTCCGTGACGTCACGTGCCAGCAAGCGCTCTCTCTACCTAAGTCAACGAAACTAACGTCTGGTTTGTTTATCTGAATCTCTGCTTAAATTGGTGGATGTATGTTTTGTAAATAGTGTGTAGTACACCAATATACAACTACAACAATGAAAACTTACAGGAAAACCGTAAGTTTTCCCACGATAGCTGAAATACGAAAAGAATTCGCTGTAACATAGATGAAATTGCGACTATGTCATATATTATTTCCTGTGAAGATCATTTGCATTATAATTTCATTCGCTTAGATGTAATACGTTCTTTAAGGTGACTATCAGTAAGGTTACGGTCCTTAGGTTCAATCCTCGGTTCATATATATAATTTTTTATCTTCAATTAAGAAAAATGTCCCACAATGGCAATTATTTAACTGTTGGCTTACCTTATACATATTCAACAGCTTGCATTTTTCTCGTCAGTAAAGACAACTAATTTAATTTATAGTTTGACTCGTTATTATGAACGAGTTCTGTTAATACCTGAATATAAGTGATTCTGAAATTGAAATTGTTACATTTTTAAGCTCCGCAGAATAAAAGTCAGGAGTTGTTGATAATAGTATATTTTTACGCAGCAGGCTTCTATAAATTTGTCTATATTTTCTATTCAAAACGGAATTTTATTAATAACAAGAAATAATAGCCAACAATCAATAAAAATAGTTTCAAACTCTGGTAATAGGAAACGCTCCATTCGCAGCTGCAGTGTTTACAGGCACGTGACGTCACTAAAGCGACCACCAATCCTATAGCGTTTTCTGTCATGTGACACCTAGCCCCCGTCTTCGCTACCGTAATCTTACCTGTGCAGTACATGTTGTTCAGATATCTCACAATGCTGTGAGCAGAGTCTTCAGTGAGCAGCTCAGCGCTATGAGAGGGTTCGCACTGCCACCAGAGCCGTCGAAACCACGTCGCTGGTAAACAAGTGTACTGCATATAGCAGTTTGCTTCACTCACACATTTACCCAAGGGAAGGAATTACAACTCTATGAGACACAGCGTTCAAACAGTAGTACAAGTTGAAACTTTTATTTAAAGTAATAATTGATATTTACAATCTGTTTCTGCACACACAGACATGTGTCCTTAGACTACTTTTACCTCGATGTACTTCGTGCGGGAAAGTTTAATTACTGTGTCGTGTTCACGGCTGCCTACACTTCCACTAACTTTAAAACTCAATTGCTGAGTCAAGTAAACAATTAGACTACAGCAACCACAATAAATTACGATTTATAAAATCGCTTATCAAGTCATATGCACACTTCACATTACTATACATTTATATGCACATTATTATACGCAATCGATGGCATACGGATTCATACCCTGATACCCGGTGAATATACAGTGAATAGGTGATCACATTTCCTGGTCATATGATAGTAGATTCTACTTCACACGGTCAAGACGTTTCTCACGTGGAACCCCTCAATAGAGACGAGCTTCAAACGGTGAATTGTTTAGTTTGCGATAATTCCCCTCACTAACAGACATTTCAGAAGACTTTCCGTGTCGGAAACCTCCATTAGTTACATAGAAACCAGTCTACAATCGCAGTTTGCTTTGGTGGTATTATGATTTTTAGTTAATAGCGCCATACTGTTTTCGTTGCGCTCTATGATTCCATTTTTTGTGACCACGACAGGTTCTCTGAACTGGTGGGATCACCAGCGCGGCTGTGGCGAACAAAGACGCCAGTTTTCGATGTGTGCTCAGATTCGAGCAGCCATCACAGTAAGACTGCCGAAATGGGCTTTTCGTTCGAATAAGAGGTGTGTGAGAAAAGTAATGAGGTTGGTAACACTGCCAGCGATCTGACAACGCTGTGTCTACTGCTCTGTGCTAGACCGGCTTGTTGATACCTTCCACATGCTCAGTCCGAGTTTCAACTCCGTTCAGCCAACTCATTATTTTTGACAGCGCCATTAATGAGGTTATGTTTTTGTTGTGTTACGAAAATGGAGCATCGGAATTTAGAGCAACGTTGTGCAATCAAGTTTTGTGTTCAACTTGGGGAATCCGCGAGTGTGACCTTTGAAAAGTTGAAACAGGCCTATGGGGAACATTGGTTATCATGAGCACAAGTTTTCTGCTGGCACAAATCATTTTTGGATGGCCGAGAACACGTTGAAGATCAACCTCGCTCAGGGAGACCTTCAACTTCAAAGACTGACGAAAACCTTGAGCGTGTGAGGGCTCTTGTGAGATCAGACCGTCGTTTAACAATAATGATGAGTGAACAGTTAAATTTGAACACTTTCATCATAGATCAAATTTTGACAGACGATTTGGACATGCGAAAGGTTTGTACCAAAATGGTGCTAAAAACTCGCACAACCGAATAGCAGGACAGTTTAATTTTTGACCTCAAATCGCATTCCTGTTGTTCCTCAATCCCCCTATTCCCCTTATTTAGGTCCTAGTGACTTTTTCATTTTCCACCAATTGAAACATGTCTTGAAGGGAAGTCATTTTGGAGAGCATTCAAAAGACTGTGGCCGACCAGTTAGCAGCTCTACCAGTTGAAGCCTTCCAGCGCTGCTACCAAGAGTGGAAACAACGACTCCGCAGGTGTATAGCTGCCCAGGGGAACTACTCTGAAGGGGATAATATTGTTGTTTGAAATAAATAAAAACTTTGATACATAAAAAATCAGTCTCATTACTTTTCTCACACACTTCCTAATGTGACAAGAATGCGGTCATGGATAATCGCTGCAAGACTTTCTCGAGGAAAGGGTTTCATACTAGCGTTCCATTTGTGAGATGAATTTGTGTCATATGAACGATCTGACATTGCTGAAGATACCTACAGATAAACGCAATATTTTGTGTTACTAGGTTGGCAGTAGACTATAACAGTTGCAGCGTCGAAGGTAAGCGTTGTGCGATCAATGAAAAATGGGAATGGTCGCGCTACGTTACTGGGGATGAAGCAGCAAATCAGCGGATCTGTGGTGAAACCAAACTGGAATTAATTTTATTCAGCAATAGCAGTGAGGATCGGCAACTCAAAGAACTTCAAGATAAATACAAGATAAGGGAATCCTGTGATTCAGTAACTCCGCTTGCCAGTTGAGATCGTTATGACTGAGAGGGGGGGGGGGGGGGGTGAAAGCTACATCCCTCGTGATCAACATTTTTGAGAAATTGATTTTTAAAATATTTTTTCGAAACATGTGAGTTTATTCATTTTATTCCATTATTATTCATTTTATTAAGACTTTTTGAAACATGTTTTTTTTTTTTTTTTTAATTTACTCAAAGATATTCTTTTTTTCCTTAAAACGTTAAAAGAAACCTTGTAAAAAGTATTAAATGGTATATTTATTTTATTCTTCTTTATAATGATTGTTTTATGGTAGTTCAATCTACTGTGCATTTTAAACGTGTAGTAAAAAATGATCATAATGATTTTTAAAAAATAGTTTTTTTACGTTTTAAGAAAAACATTGTTTTGATCCTTGAGCGAATTAAAAAAAAACAGCGTTAAAAAGGTGTTAATTTGTTGAAATGGCATGGAATAAACTGAACAAAGTCAGATGTTTCGAAAAAATATGAAGACTGTCTATGTCTCGAACATGCCGAGATGGTGGAGTTCTACTGAAATAAAATTTTGTGATATAGTAGGACACGATGTGGCCTGTCTGCGCTTGCGGGATTGTCCTTTCATTCGTGGACACTCTGGTGACTGTTGTGGTGTTTAAGGCCCTATTACACTAGGCGACTTGGCGGCGCAACCAGCCGCGGCACTGGTGTCTCTGTTGGCGACGCAACCAGGATTCTGGTGGCGCAGCCAGCCAGCCACTCGCACAACCGAGCAGTCACTTTGCTGTTATCCTCGCATTGTATGCGAATTGTGTAGTTGAATATGTGCAGTGAACTACAGAATGTCACTGTGGAAATGAGTGGAAGTGAAAGTGTAGAGAAGACAAAGGGGGTAAAGCAAGAAGAATTTCTCATTTTCGTATCTTTCCCGGTAATATCAAAGTTTACTAAGTACAATGATTAAAAGAAAGACGATTTAGACATCCTTAAGTAATTTAAAAACTTGTTGTCGTCTGAATACAGTTTAATTGCGATGGAGCTAACACTCCGGTAGCAATTTGCACATTTACAGCACTCTCTTCACCCTCCTCCTTTCCTCCAATGAGTCCCAATCCAGCTCCTGTATCATATCAGTTACTGACTGGGTCCTGCGATAATTTCCACAAACAAATCTAGCTGCTCTTCTTTGCACACCTTCCAACTCCTGTATTTGATCTCCAAAATGTGGTCCCAAACTACGCCACCATATTCAACAAATGATCTGACCAAAGTTTTGTAACCCAACTCCCTAACTTCTCTGTTACATCCTCTCATCACCCTCTTCAGCAAATGAAGGATTTTGTAACCTTTTTCTACCACCTGCCCAATTGAGTTTATCAAACGTTATGCAAAGAATTTACACTTCATCAAACAAATCTGACCCCACTCTGTAATCATAATTAACCTTTAGATCTATTTATCTTTGTATCTTATAAGCCGACTCTTCTTGGCATTTATCTTCATTCCATGCTGACCTACCCATATAGATATTCTATCCAGATCATCCTGCAACTGTTCAGTCTTCACCTGTTTTTATCCTATTGTATACCATTGTATCATTTGAAAAATACCTAGATTCTGACCGTAACACAGTCATTCATTAGAATAATGAACAGCAACTCCCATATTTACTTCCACTTCTCTTGATAATGTATTTCCTACTCTAACCCTTTGCTTTCTGACTTTTAAGAATTCCTGTTCCCAGCAAGTAACTTTTTCATTCAATTCAATACATTTCAGTTTATTTAAAACCATTTTATGGCTCACTCCGTCAAATGCCTTAGAAAGATCTAGTGCCACACTATCAACTTGGCCTCCCATTTCAAATTCATTTGAAATATCTTGCATATAGCCCACTATCTGAGATTCAAATGAGTATCCTTGCCTAAAGCTATGTTGTCGATCTGAAAACTAGTTTCGTTCTTCACAGACATTTCTGATATAGTTGCATATCAATCTCTCAATCATTCTGCCCATCACTGATGACAAACTAATTGGCCAGGAATTTTCACCATATTTTTAACCCTTCCTTTATGAACTGGTACTACTATCGGTCTTTTCCAATCCTTTGGTAAGCAGCAAGTCTCCAAACTCATTTTAAACAAAATTTTAAGGTAAGGTACAATATCCTATCCCACAATCTTTAATAAATCTGTAGTAATATTACCCACACCAGTTACACCAGTTTTAGCTTTCTGAGTTACTTCGCAATTTCCTGAAAATTTATTTCAAATTTTGTAGGTTCGTCATTCATTCCCTCCCATCACAGGATGACTGTCCCCAGTTGTCTCACCAAACCTGACACTCAGTATCTCTGCAATTTTAAAATTGTAAAGTAGGAAGGGGCATATGAACAGTAGACTGAACGCGTGGTGGCGAGTCTGGCGGCGCCGCCAGGTGGCCTAGTGTAATAAGCTACGTAAGATACAATGCCCCGCCACGACTCTCGGCCACCAGTGGTTGCCCGCCTGGTCGCCGGGCAGGGCAGCCAGCCGGCCGCCAGTTTCTGGCGGCGCCACTGGCTGCCCTAGTGTAATAAGCTCCATAAGACCCTGTGCCCAGCGACGAGCAGAGCCACCAGTGGCCCGGCTGGTGGCGCCGCCAAGTCGCCTAGTGTAATAAGGCTATAAAGGTCGCTGTTAGGGTTTTTCAACTGATCGCTTGGAGGATGTGCAAACAAGCGGCACCGCCCCCAGCTGGCCGCCGCCTTCAGATGGCCGGGGGCGGGAACTGGTCGCCGAGCGCTCGCGCGGGGCGGACGGCCGCCGGTCACACCAGCGGGGGCGGCGGGGGCGGCGGGGGCGGCGAGAGGCGGCCGCCGACGATGTCGATCTCGCCGTCGCTGTCGTCGGAGGAGTCGCGCGGGCTGGCCTGCCTCGCTGGCGCCGGCCGCGACGAGAAGTCGACAGGGCCGTCTGCAACAGCCAGAACATAACCGCAACTCATCGTCAGTTCAGAGCCGCCTGTCTTGTCGACCTGGCTTCTTGTGTTAATCTGCAGTGATTGTTTTTGCTAGTGCTGTTTTGTCATTGTTTTGCTTTTGATGATGACAAGTTCAAGTGAACTACATGCACCTGTGAAATTTTGTTTTCTACTCAATAAAAATGCTGCTGAAACTATTTTAATGTTGAAAACAGCTTAAAAACATGACGCTTTAGCAAAAACTCTATTGTACGACTGGTTCGCTTGGTTTAAAAATAGCGACATGTTGATTGATGACAAACCTCGTTCTGGATGTCCATCAACTGCGCGAATCAACTAAATTGTTGAAAAAATTCAAGAGCTTGTGCTCTCAGACCGTTGACAGACAATTGATCAACTGTCAGAGATTAGTGGGTTATCTTGGAGCTCAGCGAATTTTCAGCGAAGATTTGGTAATAAAAAGAGTTGCTGCCAAGTTTGTTCCTTGGACTCTGACTGACAACCAAAAAGAACGTCGAGTTGAAACATGTCGTGCTTTGAAACAACAGCTTCAAATTGATACAGATTTTCTGAGAAAGGTCATTACAGGTGATGAGTCATGGTGCTATGGTTACGACCCAGAAACAAAGCAACAGTCAAGCCAATGGAAGACGTCATTGTCGCGTCGTGCAAAAAAAAAAAAAAAAAAATTCGTCAAGTCAAACATCAAAACAATGCTCATTTGCTTTTTTGATGCCAAGGGCGAAGTTCATTCAGAGTTTGTAGTTTGTTCCCCCACACCAGACAGTCAATCAAATCTTTTATTTGGAAGTTTTAGGAAGATAACGCAACACTGTTCGTCAAAAAAAGACCCGATTTGTGTGAGACAGGAGACTGGTTCTTCCACGACGACAATGCACCTGCACACACAGCTGTCTCTGTTAGGCAGTTTAAATGGCATGGTTCCACTGCCCCACGCACCTTACTCGCCTGACCTGGCTCCGTGCGACTTTTTCTTATTTCCACGCATGCAAAGGGGCACGAAAGGACACCGATTTGACAACATTGAAGTGGTCAAGAAAAAAACTAGGAGGGAGCCGTCAGCCATTTCAAAAGATAACTACAGAAAATGTTTCGAACGGTGGAAGCACCGGTGGGACAAATGTATTAGTTGTAATGGAGAGTATTTTGAAGGGGAAAAAGTTGTTTTATAAAAAAATCGAAAATATATAGCTTTTAAAAAACAATTCCCGTTTTTTTTTGGTACCCCTCGTATTTCCGCGTGATTAAGGAGCTTGTTTTTCAAGAAGAAAATTTATTTTGTACATACAGGTATTCTGATTTTGGCATAATTCCTTAGATTTCATTATAAACGTAATATTTTTCCTTAGGGCTTTGTCTTGTTGATGTTGATATCAATAGAAGGAGGAGACTATTAAGGACTACGAAGGTTTAGTCTTTGCTTTTTACTTACATCACATGCGATGCTGTTTACAAATAACAACATGTTTAATGTGGATGTGCGTGTTTAATTTAACACGCTAAAGCTGATGCACTTGATAAATAATAATTTGGGAGCAGGAAATATGAATCTGTACTTAACCATAAAATTGTTTAAAATCGTACTTCCAGTAATTTTACAAAGAGATATCTTTATTCCCGTACATAGAATAGTTAGACGCCTCACGTATCACTGCATAATTCCGTTCGTTATATATGCGCCATAAAATATGTGAAAAATCGAAAATGCTAAGAGTATACCAGTACAGAAGTCGTTTCACTAAAATAACCAAAATGGTGGCGTTCGAAATGTCGTTGTAGTTTTTTATTTCCACCTCGGTTCAGTTTATTTCCTGTCTCTCCTTTTGTGCTACTATACACTCTCTGTAACATTATAAATTATTTTTAACCAAATTTAAAACTTAAACCTTTTTATATTTCTGTAACTTTTTTTTTTTTTTTTTTTTTTTTTTTTTTTTTAGAAATCAGAACAAATAGTAACGTACGATTAACAAAATAGTGCGTTTTATTTTCAGTTAAATTTTCTGCAAATACGTATTAAATCCTTCACTTAAAATGAATGTATTCAGTGTCCTAAGATAGTGTTCGTTTCAGGAAGCAATATTGGGAGTAGTTTACATCACGATACACCTCGTCACTGATACGGCGCTTATGAAAGCGGCATATTTATTACTCATAATAACTAAATTCATGCTGCCTTATGCTGCAACAACAACATTCTGGTCCAGGCAGCATTTTCAACCTAGCCACTATTTCCGCTAATATTTGAGTTAAAAAAATCTAACGATACGGATACACCTTAACACATTAAATGCAGAGGAACACATTTCGAGTAGTAGCTACGTTTTCTATATCAGAAGTCAAGTAATTAGCACATGGATCTTACGGAAAACCTCTGAATGTACACTTGATTTACTGTAATGAATATTATATACGAAAGAATAATTTCAAAACAAACACCGTACAAAAAAGGAAAAGACCTGACAGTGACAATAACTAATGACGATTTTTGTTTTTTAAAATAGCCTGCTCAAAACCCTGCATAGAAGCCTGATGTGATAATGGGACATGTATTTAACAAATATTATAATCTCATCAAATTATTTCGTTTTTAAATAGGAGGTTTCACCACTATCTTCCTTCACGGTTTTCATATAATTTTTTAACATTGTTCATCTTCTTCCGATAGGGTTGCAAAAAAAAATGTGGACATACTATCAAATCGGGCCTGCAGGCAAAATACTATTGACTCCCGCGTTAATTGTTTCATTTTAAAACTATCAATATTCAAAAATTTTAAATCAATAAAAGATTCAGAATAAACATGGGATTAGATTAATTGTTGTTGCCTCGCCGTTACAACAAATATTAAACTTCAAAGCCAGAACCGCATTGATGATTGATCACATGGACCCTGCGGTAATAATACAATAACTAACACCAAGGAAAAGGAATAAAGTCATTGGAACTTATTCTTTGTTTATGGAATTCTGGCACTGCAAAAAAAGGCTGCTAGATTTGTTTATGGCAATTATCACAGAATGCAATCAATAACACATATGATAAAGGAGCTGGAATGGGATTCATTGGAAGACAGGAGGAGGGTGAAGAGGGTCAGGAGACGTATATTGGTGGTGACGTATGTATGGAAACAGATTGGTGTAAGAATTAAAAGTAATGCTTGGAAGGTAAAAGATGACCATGACCACAATCTTGAACTCGATTTCAGGCACAAGGATTTAGGAAGATTCTCTTTTTAGGTAAGGGTTTCAGGGACTGGAATAAGTTACCAAGAGAAATTATGAATAATTTACCAAAAACGTTGAAAGAATTTAAAGTTAATATTTGTAGAGGGCAAATGTAGGTGGGTGCAGGAAAGGCGGGAAGATGGGTGTGTAGGGAAATTGTCACCGGAGCATGCGCTCCATTGTAATTTTATTAAATATTATTAGAACATAACAAGTGCAGATATGTATATCAAAAACTATCAGAAAACTCTTTTATATTGTGAATTACACTATAAAATAAAATAGAAGGTATCAATTCTTAAAAATAAACAAATTTCACAAATGTTTTAAATCAAAAACCTCACTAATGAACTATCAATGAAAAAACAGTAACTATCTCAAATTATCGATATAAATTTTAATGTTAAATAAAATAAAAAGTACAAAATTAGTCTTTACGTTGTCAAAATTAGTTACCTGCGGGAGCTGGAACGTGTTCGTATCTATACGACAAATGCGAGTAACGATTCGGTACTTCGAGTCAGGAGACGAACCCGTTACTCAGTAACGAATACATCGTTACTTTTCCAGCTCTAGTTAACAGTTATAATGAATTCTGGACTTTCTGTTGCACAGCGTAAGTTACGAGTATTTTCCTTTTGTAACTGCCGTGATGCTGTTCATGTGGTTGAATGTAGCTCCACGGGTATGCAGTATCCACCTCGCCCTTACGGGCGCCATATTGCAAGGTCATTATTTGCGTTTTTTTAGCGGTTGCTTTGATATCAATATCTTAAATTGTGGGTAAACTTTAAACCGCCGTTCATGACGACACTAACACGCAATATAGTGAATCCGCGAGTGACTGATGCTTTGATTTTCTGTAGACAACATTAGCGGAGTTTGTGGCTTGGGTGAAACGCAGCCAGAATGGCAACTCAAACTTTATTAGCAATTTAAAATGCTTTCGCAAACACCCAATTCAATGACGTCACGTATCGCGGTCTGCCGAAATTGTATCAAAAGTTCTGTATTAACAGACCCGTAGCAGAAAATATAAACCATACTGTCGGTAAGTTCACAACGACTTGTCTTCAGTTGCGGACATCAAATAGTATGACACCTCAGGTACCACACCGTTATTCCGTTCGTAATACATGCAAAAAATAAAAAAAATCAGAAAAGGAGCTGTTGTGGTATGGTGACCTAGCATCATGCGCCGACCTGCAGTAAGTACCTCAAAAGCTACTTTGAAAGGAGGATAATACAAGTAGAGCAAAACGCCGTCTGCAGGTGCGAGGGGTCCCACAGATGTCGCAAGAAAACAGGGACAGAGGACGCCATCCGAAATCTCTATGGCGTTGCTCATGGAAAACACAACTACCGTGTCGATAAAGATCTCCGCAACCCATTCCATTGCTTCTTGTTTGTCAGCGATACGACAAAAGAAAATAGAAGTGTTTAATTTGTTTAGGCCTTAGAGTGGCAAAATTTCGGTTCTCACATCCTATCATTGGCGACATTTTAATCTTAAACCACATTAGCTTTTTAACTTTATCTTGAAAATATACTGGTACACTAAAAATAGTATTATGTTAAGAGAAAAACAATTGCTTGAAAATAAAACACAAAAAAATAATTCGAAATGGTGGCTGAATCAATTTCCAGCTAAATTCGAGTAAACTTGTGCCCTTATGCAAACTACGTGAAATGAACTACACCGTAATACTCTTTATAAATTGACGCTATTTTGTTCGTAATATTATGCAATATATTAAGTACTTTTGTAATTTTATCGATACGACAGCAAACATGAACTTAATATATAAAACTATATGCACTGTTACGTATTAAAGATTAGTGGCCACTAATTACAATCCGCATAACAAATTGAATCTGTGTTCGAGGGAGAAGCGAAGAAATTGATTGGAAATTTGTATAATTATTCCATGGACGCGTTGTGTTTTGACGGATTAAAATGGTTTAAATGATCTGATTCACTGCTGTGAATATATTAAAACAAGAGAATGCATGGAATATTAGAGGACCGTAATTAAAAATGTTATGTGGGCCATAATGTTTTGGATGAGATTTTGAATTTTTTGGAAGTGTTTGGTTTCGTAAATGTACTTGTGCTGCTATGTGCTTGTATAGACCTCCTATTTTCATTTAAAAACGTTTCCTAATGATTTTAAGTAATTTTGTGTAAGTTTTAATTGTTTTTGTCCGATTAGTATTGTTTCCGTGATTGTTGAGCTCGAGAAAGGTCTGTCGGCGCCTTTGCACTCTCAGTATCCATCGCGTGATCTCTCGACCAAACCCAGACAGTTTCTGATCTGGTGGCCCTCTCGTATGTTGTAGACTTGCGCATAATAGTTCGCGAAGGGGAGCGCTCAGTTTAGTTCGCAGCTCCCTCGCGAACTAGTTCGCTCTTTTAGTTCGTTAGTTCGCGTCTCGAATTCAGAGAAACAGATCGTTCGCTCGCCTTGCTACCGCTACTGCACGCGCTATTTTGTTTGTTAAGTCAGTTTTATTAGGACATAATCATTTTTTGTCGTTTCTAAATGGAATTTAATATGACCTTCTTAACAAAAGTTATTGCTTAATAATAGCCCTTTCAAATTACATTAGCATGAACAGTTGGCGTCGATAAACCAAAGTGCTCATTGTCCTTTACACAAATGGGTAAATTGAATAATTGTGCTGTTTTTACTATTTACTTTACATGCATTCGTAGAATATTAATTTTATTAAATGGATTTGTTTATTAGTTCATGGAAGAAACATTACTTAAAAAAGGCGCTAATGATCCTGCCGTCGACGCGCCCTTAAACCCCAACAACAGCAACAACAACAACAACAACAACAACAACAACAACATCACAACATTACTTATAAAATATTATAAACGCGTTTATTTTGATGAATTAAAATACCCGTTTATAATTAATCGGCTTTTTTATATAAATAAAGTTTTGGAAATCATGGACAAAATATAATTCTACTATTGGCTACAACTTGAGTACTATATGACAGAAATAGTATTACCTATATTATTAAGAAAAATAACATTAATACTTCCAATGTGATATCAAATAATTAGACATATAAAAATAACAGTGACCCTTGAATGAGAAAGTGGTAGCAATAACGAAAGTGCGTAAATTTCCAGTGAATTGGAAGTCATTGAGCTATTATTTTATTAGTGAAGGGGAGAATAATCCAACACACATTCACAATTTTTTGGCGACGAATGAAACTGATGAAGACACAAAAGTTAAAATCTTTTTGAATTTCGCAAGTCATTTCTTTCATCACTTTCACAAAGCTGTTAACCAACAGACTGAGATAAGTACTATTATATTATGTCAGCTTTAAAATCAGCGCTAGAAAAATGTAAAAGATACTGTTCTTTGGTTAAGAAAACAAGAAAAAGCCTTTAGAAACCAAATTCTCCACAGAAAGTGATAATATAAAAAAATAATGCTCTAGTATTCGTTGATAAATGTCTGGAGTATCTTAGTAAATAGTTAGATTTTAATGAAAGCAATTGGCTATACAAAATCCAAAAATTAAATTCAAATCACAGGGTTTCATTTGATGACTGTGAGACTATATTAGAGGTTATAAATTTGCGAGAAAAAATGAATATCAAAGTGAACAAACTTTACTATGAAATAACAATATTATACGAAATCCAGCTAAAAGTAAGAGAAGTATTTCATGAATAAAAAATGAGCTTTTTCTCGAAATTAATTTGACAACTGAAAGCGATAAAGCATATGACAATTTTACTGTAGACAAAAAAGAATTAAAGATGAAAGAAGTGCAAAAAATATAGCTTAAAAAAAATGAAATAGTAAAAACATACTTTTTATCATATTATACTCTTTCGTAAAACATTATATTTTTGAAGTGTAGGATATTTTTATAGGTTATTCTTTTTAAAAAATTCCTACCATCAACCGAAAAAATATTGGAAACCCTAGAGGCGAATGGTGCTAGTTCGCGACCGGGAGCGCTCTCTATAGTTCGCGACCGGGAGCGCTCTGTTTAGTTCGCGAACGGTACCGCTCTCTATAGTTCGCGAACTAGGTCCTCCAAGACAGATCGCTCGCTCGCTTTGCTAGCGCTACTGCACGCGCTCTCTTGTTTGTTATGGTAGTTGTGGTTATCGATGGTTGTCTTTTGATTGTTAATTTGATCAAAATGTATTTTATTTTCACATTCCACGTTAAATTTCCGTTTGTGACTTCTGCAATAATTATTAATGTTGAACAATTTATTTTTGTTCTATTTTTATATCTGTGTCTTCAGTGAAATGTGTCCACAAGAAACTGTGTTTCCTTTTAGATAATAAACTAAAACAAAAGTTGGTCTTCGGGAAAGGATCGAACTAAGAAGCGAGAGATCTGGGAACTAGTTCGCGTAGTTCGCCTGTGGGAGCGCAACTATGTACACAAGACTAGTATGTTGGCGCGACTCGAGCGCTCACAATGGACGGAGTAACACACAGTCCCTCTGTTCGGGTCTGTTCGCGCGATGTGAGTGCAGCTCAGCCTGTGGGCGGCGCAGTGACAACCGCAGCCTCAGGTGATGGGGTGCAACGACATGTCTGTCAATCGATAATATCGCAACAAGAAAATCGATATTTATTTCGATATTTTTACATGGTCGATACTATAATGTCGATATGATGCAGTGATATATCGAAAAATACGAACTACTAAACCCTTAGCAGTAAAAAAATCTTTCTAATATATGTACGGGTGGCAGGGACCAAAATTGATTATGCTAAACACTGATTTAACACGATGAGAAAATACATAACGTACTTTCCTACTCTGTGGTTCCACTCTATTATTCGTTCTCTAAGGCAGGAGCCACTGTCACTCGAACTGGGAAAAAGGTTTTCAGGATCTGCTGATGTCGAATATTTGCACACATAATTTTTTTCAATAACTGTCTCAAATTTCTTACTTAATTTTTGTTTACATACTACTTTCTAAAAAAATATATACAAATATCCGAAAATATCGATATTGTCAGATCGATGTGGCCGATATTATCGATTATCGATATATGCCTGGCGTTGATATAAATATCGATATTGACTTGCGTCCTGGACGCGCAGACGCGGTGCGTCGGGTCGTCTTGTCGTCGCCGCAAGTTGCTGGTAATTAGGTTGGGCCGCGCTGATTGGACTTGAGAGCGGCGACCGTCTTGGAGGCGTCTTCCTTTGGAGGCGCGCTCCTAACTTGGCTGTTACCGAGCGTCTCATTACTCGCTGCCGGGGCGGGCCCTAATAGTTTAACTGCGCCCCGCATGAGGCGCTGCGACCGCTGTTAAGTTTCCTATCGCGCACTTTGAAGACGTCAGCGGTGCCAGAAACAACAGCCAGTCCTAACAGTCCCCAGAGTACAGAACTTCTTCACGTAGCATGGCCACAAAATTAAGATTCATTCTGTGGTTCATGATTAAATGGGTTTCGGAAGGGCAAACGATGTGCAGGATGCTAACTGAGAAAAGGAAAGGGCTTAATCTGGAAACACACCTGGCATTTACTGATTTCAAGAAAACATTTGATACAATCGACAGAAGAAAAAATTTTCAAATTCTGGCTAAAAGCAATTCGAAACATCTACAGCCACAATGTAATCGCACTCAGAACCGGACAACAGCTGCCGGAATCGAAACACATTAATCGAGGAGTGAGACGAGGTTTTTGCCTATCGCCACTTTTATTCAGCATATATATAAACAAAATCATTAGCGACTGGCGACAAAAACCCCACGGCAGAATCAAAAGAGACGGACAGACCAACCTGGACACATTACTGTTTTCAAATGACTAAGTGCTGTTTGCTGAATTAGAAGATGATCCTCCCTAAGACAGCAAAAGAGTACAGCAGGAGATTTCCCTCAATAACACCAAAGTTATGGCCTTCGTCGGAAAAACCACAAAAGAACCAACACTTCGATAGAAACAACACTCATAGAACAAGCAGCAGAATCTAAGTATCTAAGTTACAACCTTAGCTACATCCTAGAAACCGATATGCAACAAAAAATCACAAATTTCACGAAAGTTACAGCAATAATAAATAGCGCCTTCAGACCATCTCTAGTTCAACGGACACAAGAATCAGGCTGTATAACATCCTGGCTAAACCTACCCAACTGTACGGCAGCGAGGCCTGGACACTACGCAAAGGCGATGAACGGAGACTAACGGCGGCTGAGATGCGATTCATGAGGAGAGCAGCTGGCTACACATTACAAGACAGAAAGAGATCTGATGAAATCCTTAAAGAACTCAAAGTAAAACCAATTCTCCAAACTGTGCAAACCTACAGAACATTTTGGACACACCATGTATTAAGGATGAAGATGGACCGGATCCCAAGAGAAATCCTCGAATACCCTCCCAGAGGCAGGAGAGATGTAGGAAGACCACCAGGAAGATGATCGAGACCTTAACAGACCACCAGGAAGACGAAGAAGGAGAAGAAGAAGATGATGATTAATAGATTTTCGGGGTATGCCGCGTTGTTTATTTCATAATCAGAGCTTTCGGCTGCCATCTTACAGCCTTCGTCAGAGATACTGTTTATATTGATATAGCAACGCGCGCCAAGCATCGCAGAGTAAAAGGCCGCTATCATCGTTGATGTTGTTGGTATTCTTTATCATTTCCGCTGCCTCTTTAACACGTCGAGGCCACCACTGGTCTTCTCTCCACAGCAGCCTCGTGTCTTCGAATTTTATTTCGTGCCCGGTATTAGTAGCATGGCGAACTACGGCGGATTTGTCGCTGTTGTTATATTTATAGTGGCGGACATGTTCTTTAAGTCTCTCCGCCACAGTGCGACCTGTCTCGCCGATGTAAAACACCGCCACCGCTGCAGGGGATTTCATGAACCCCCGTAAGCTGAGTGGGTGTAACCCGTCTTTCACCCTGGTTAATGACTGGCCATGTTTGCAGTGAGCCTCCAGCAGCTTTAACAGTTTCCCAATTAGGTCAGTGATACCCTGTATGTATGGGAGACAGGCGAATTTTCTAGGCACATTGATATAATGATTCTTTTTTTCATTATCGTTTCTTTATTTTTTAACCATTAGCTGATATAAGTTCGCAATAAACTTATTAAAACAGGGAAAGGTGATATAAAATTATTAAGAATGTGCAGTGTTTTTTATTAATGTAAGAACCATTACCGCGACATTTTGAATTACATTTAATTTCTTTTGAGCGACATTTGACAATTTAATAAATTCAGTACGTCTAATCACACTCACGTAACCTACGAGAAAATTGAAAGTGAGTAGAACAACCTTAAAGAGTGGTAAAATTGAGAGGGACTAAAACAACCGTGAAGAGTGGTAAAATTGAGAGGGACTAAAACAACCGTAAAGAGTGGTAAAACTGAGAGGGACTAAAACAACCATAAAGAGTGGTAAAATTGAGAGGGACTAAAACAACTGTAAAGAGTGGTAAAACTGAGAGGGACTAAAACAACTGTAAAGAGTGGTAAAATTGAGAGGGACTAAAACAACCGTAAAGAGTGGTAAAATTGAGAGGGACTAAAACAACTGTAAAGAGTGGTAAAATTGAGAGGGACTAAAACAACTGTAAAGAGTGGGTAAAATTGAGAGGGACTAAAACAACTGTAAAGAGTGGTAAAACTGAGAGGGACTAAAACAACTGTAAAGAGTGGTAAAATTGAGAGGGACTAAAACAACCGTAAAGAGTGGTAAAATTGAGAGGGACTAAACAACTGTAAAGAGTGGTAAAATTGAGAGGGACTAAAACAACCGTAAAGAGTGGTAAAATTGAGAGGGACTAAAACAACTGTAAAGAGTGGTAAAATTGAGAGGGACTAAAACAACTGTAAAGAGTGGTAAAATTGAGAGGGACTAAAACAACCGTAAAGAGTGGTAAAATTGAGAGGGGACTAAAACAACTGTAAAGAGTGGTAAAATTGAGAGGGACTAAAAACAACTGTAAAGAGTGGTAAAATTGAGAGGGACTAAAACAACTGTAAAGAGTGGTAAAAATTGAGAGGGACTAAAAACAACCATAAAGAGTGGTAAAATTGAGAGGGACTAAAACAACTGTAAAGAGTGGTTAAAATTGAGAGGGACTAAAACAACTGTAAAGAGTGGTAAAACTGAGAGGGACTAAAACAACTGTAAAGAGTGGCTAATTGAGAGGGACTAAAACAACCGTAAAGAGTGGTAAAATTGAGAGGGACTAAAACAACTGTAAAGAGTGGTAAAATTGAGAGGGACTAAAACAACCGTAAAGAGTGGTAAAACTGAGAGGGACTAAAACAACCATAAAGAGTGGTAAAATTGAGAGGGACTAAAACAACTGTAAGAGTGGTAAAATTGAGAGGGACTAAAACAACTGTAAAGAGTGGTAAAACTGAGAGGGACTAAAACAACCGTAAAGAGTGGTAAAATTGAGAGGGACTAAAACAACTGTAAAGAGTGGTAAAATTGAGAGGGACTAAAACAACTGTAAAGAGTGGTAAAATTGAGAGGGACTAAAACAACTGTAAAGAGTGGTAAAACTGAGAGGGACTAAAACAACCGTAAAGAGTGGTAAAATTGAGAGGGACTAAAACAACTGTAAAGAGTGGTAAAATTGAGAGGGACTAAAACAACCGTAAAGAGTGGTAAAACTGAGAGGGACTAAAACAACCATAAAGAGTGGTAAAATTGAGAGGGACTAAAACAACTGTAAAGAGTGGTAAAATTGAGAGGGACTAAAACAACTGTAAAGAGTGGTAAAACTGAGAGGGACTAAAACAACCGTAAAGAGTGGTAAAATTGAGAGGGACTAAAACAACTGTAAAGAGTGGTAAAATTGAGAGGGACTAAAACAACCGTAAAGAGTGGTAAAACTGAGAGGGACTAAAACAACCGTAAAGACTGGTAAAACTGGCATCGTGACAGGCTTCTATTTAACAAAACATCGAATGCTCAATACAACTGTATTATCTAATTGTAAACCTCTGAGGTTTCTTTCTTTACTTTCTAAACTAAGTGCACGAGGCAGCATAAGAAAATTTGAAAAGAATCCGAAAAGAATTTTTAAGGCCAAACTGAAACTACCTGGCAGAGCTTTCTTTGCTGTTTTTATTCTACTGTTAAACGTTTTATTATTATTAATACTTCGCAATTAACTAAAAGTGGGTGGCGGAGGGTGCATTGCACGAATACTAATGTGCAACTATTTGTGCAAAGGAAGGGATGCACGGGATATGGCAGGAGGCGCCCATGGGCTATGTTCAGGAATCATCCCGGCATTCGCCTTGAGCGATCAGGGAAAACCATGGAAGAACCAGACCAGGATGGACGGAGGGGTTTATAGATACCTACTCCTATCGCAATCTAAGTTCTCTCGCTCCATAATTCCTCCCTAATCGCTGGTTGAAAAAAGAGTATAGAAATGAATCGGTTCTGGTCCTGATTTCTCTTATATTATTTTATCGGTCATTCCTAGATATGAATGAAGCTGATAGTAATATTATGTGTTTTCTGTCATCCTGAAATAGGCCAGTCGTGAATTTTTCAATCAGCTTCTGCCGAGAGGAAAGCCTTCCGTGTTCCAGGTCTTACCAACACAATTAATTCAGCATCGTACTTACGCTTTCCCTCCAAGTATATATACCTGTCACGAATCGGACGGCTCTTCTTTGGACCTGTTCTAATGCCTCCATCAACTCCTTTTGATAGGGACCCCATACAGAGCAACAATATTCTAAGTGAGGGCGCACCAGAGCTTTGTATACAATCGACTAAATGACGACCTAGAAATCGGAGCATATGATTTGCTTTCCCAATTACCTTCTCGATATGTTCATTCCACAAGAAATTACTACGAATTATTACACCTAGCTATTTAGCGGAATCTACCGTTCTAAGGACAGTGCCATTAATTTTATATTCAGAGCTAAATGGTGTCGCTTTTTTACTTATATGCATGACTTGCGATTTTTTCGCGTTAAACTCCAGCTGCTACTCTTTCCACCAAGTGATCGTTTTCATAACATCGTCTTCTAACAAAGCGCAGTCGTCGGGTTTTTATTTCACGATAAATAATAGCATCATGGACAAACAGTTTTGGTGTTTGCTCTTCAAGCGCGTGTTCTAAATATAAGTATCCAGAATCATCAGAGAGACATCACTCTATTTCAGATCCGCTGAAGTTCCTGTTTTCAAGAAAAGAGATCGGAGTGATCCTAGGAATTATCGATCCATATCTCTAACATCTGTTAGCAGTAGAATTCTGGAGCATGTCATATGCGCTAACACTATGAAGTTTCTAGATGAAAACGAGTTACTTATACTTTTCCAACACGGATTGCGAAAGAACAGATCGTGTGAAACACAACTGTCCCTATTTTCGCATGACGTAATGATAGTTATCGATGCAGGTTAACAAGTTGATGCAATTTTCTTGGATTTTCAGAAAGCTTTTGATTCTGTACCACACAACCAACTTTTAACGAAGATTCAAGCATGCAGTATATCGGATCAGATTTGTGAGTGGATACGCGATTTTATAACTGGTCGGTCACAGTATGTCGTTGACGGAGAAACCTCTTCTAATCTAGACGTTACTTCGGACGTTCCTCAAGGAAGTGTAATAGGACCACTTCTTTTCCAAATAATTATTAACGATCTCGGTGAAAACCTTAATTATAGGTTGTAATTGTTTGTCTAATTATGCATTTGTCTATATGGGAATAAGGTGCTCTGACGATTGCTTAGAAATTCACCGCGATTTGGATGTTATTTCGGAATGGTGCCATAAATGGCAGCTTACACTTAACTGATAAAAGTGCAAGGCAATGAAAATAAGTAACAAAAAGATCCCCGTTTGTTCACGAGTAAAAAGTTAACAAGTCAGTTATGGACACGGTTGATTCCTTGAAGTATCTGGGCGTAATAGTACAAAGCAACATGAAATGGGACTTGCACATAACTTCCGTTGTAGGCAAAGCTAATTCTAAATTACGATTCATAGGTCGTATTTTGAGAAGTTGTAATTCTAATACAAATGAAATAGCGTACAAAACACTAGTGCGTCCGCATTTGGATTACTGTTGTGGAGTTTGGGATCCGTATCGCAAGGGATTGATTGACACGTTAGAGAAAGTACAGAGGAGAGCCGCTCGATTCGTGACTGCTAGTTACAGTCCTTACGAAAGTGTCACAGAATTGATACATAGATTGGGCTGGGATTGTTTGGCAGACAGACGACGTCGTTTTCGTTTGAATTTATTGGAGAATGTGCGACATTCTTTAATTTACGAGTGCAATGAAATACTTCTTCCGGCAACTCATTTACGTCGCAATGACGGGAGGGATAAGATTAGAGAAGTAAGATGCCGTACTGATGCTTTTCTTTGTTTCCTCGTTCTGTTCGGGATTGGTGCTTAGCGCCCTCTGCTGTAGGTGTGTAGGTGTAGTTGTGGTTGCGCTCACCTGGTGTCGTCGCCTCCGTGGAGTGCTTGCCCTCCTCGCTGAGCTTGCGCAGCTGCTTCTTGTGCTTCATGCGGCGGTTCTGGAACCACGTCTTCACCTGCAACACCACACACACGATACCACTAGTTAACTTAGGAACCTTACAAGTACTTATGCTGAATATCCCTAAAAAAACTTTGTGTGTTGTTCATTTTTAATTTCTAACATGTCAGTTTGCAAGCAGCAGGTGGCACGTCTCACATGTTTCTGAGTCCGCGTCGACGGTGGCGTCAGTAGTGCTGTGGCGTTGCTGCCGTGGCTTCGAGAGGCTTTACTCTCCAGGCTCAACTTACACAGCACTCACCTGCATAGCCGAAACAATTAAGAGGTAGGCGAGACTAAGGGGGCTGTGGAGCCAGGTGCGACGCTTATCAGGTGAGTCGCTACTGCCTACCACCTCGAGGTAGCAGGTGCTGTGCAGATTCAGGCTCTTGTTCCATGAATGAATCTCTTACTGGCGTTTAAATCAAATTTGTTGCTGCAAACCATATCACTGTGAGTAATCGAAGGTTTGTACAGTTCACCTGAGTCTGACGTCATTCGGGCAGCGAGTTTCCTGTTGTCTCTGCGGTGTCATGGAGTCTGTGCCGCTCACGGCCACACTGTAGGCAGCAGTTTCGATGCCGCTTCCTTGGCAGTCGAAAACAGTTCCGCCTGAATCGACCAAGTCGGCTGCCATTACTGGTACAACGCATTATAACGGTCCGCAGACCCAGCACTTTAATGGAATTATATTCTAAGAATTATTTGTAGCACGCGGGGAGTTGAATAAATATGGTTTCGTATATATTTCTAGCAATCAATTGTCAATTTGTATAAATGACACCTTGTTTAATGTAAATACTATTTATTATGATCAACAACAGAACTGTGCGTGGAACATTTGTAATTCTGAGTATTGCTTGAGCTGCGATGCTTAAACAACGAACGGTTTCCACTGATTTATGTGGATAATTTTGTGTATAAATATCTTTAATTTTCATTTCTAAGTGTTTCGTAATGATTTTGTATTAATTTTGATTGTTTTAATGTGATTTTTTCAATTTTTCAAATAATTTTACAATTCGAGAAACGTCAGTTGGAAGTCTTTGAATTATTCTGGAATTTTCCGTAACACCTATATAAGCGATCGCTAGCGACGAGTTAGTTAGTTGAGTTTTAGTTTCGAAAAGTTTAGTTTTGAAGGTGTTGCAAGTTATAGTCGCTGGAGCAGTTGTTTTAATTTGTACGTAATATCTTTGTATGAAGTCTGATTCCTTGAAAAAAGAAGTAAACACAGTCGAAAGTGATGCTTCCTGGACTAATTATCTAATGTAAGACGGGATTCCTATCAACACTGTGAGATGCTTAGTTTTCCTTCTGATATTGGCGTATGTAGTTCCATTGCATTTGTGTTGGAGTCCGTGACGAGGAATCTGAATGTCGCCGCGCACCACACCGTAAAGTCGCCATCTTGTTCCTTCCTACACGCCATGAAGTTTTCACTCAATTTTTCTTGTAATCGTCGTTCAGTAGCTCATATTCTATACTACTATTGAAAATTCTGGTTTTGTTCGTAGAAATTGTAGACGTTAAACGCCTGTCGGCCGTTACTTTTATACATTATGTCCAGGCAATAATCCTGCAATAGCACATACGTCACAGCATCTCCTACTAAACGACAAAATTTTATTTCAGTAAAACTCTCACTATTTTCGAGATATTGATCTTTTAAATATTTTTCGAAACATATGCCTTTGTTCAGTTTATTTCATGCCATTTGTACAAATTAAGACTATTTGAACACTGTTTTTTTTTTTTCCTTTTTTTTCAATTTACTCAAAGATATTTCAGTCATCTAAAACAATATTCTTTTATTTCATTACAACGTTAAAAAACTTAATAAAAAATCTTAATGGTATAATCACTTTGTACTTATTTTAAAATGATCGTGTTCAGGTAATTCAATCTGCTGAAGAGACCATAATGGATTTTAAACAAATAAAAAAATGATGATAATGATTTTTTTTAAATTTAAGTTTTAAGAAAAAACGTACATTGTTTTAGATTAGTCAAACATCCTTTGGTATATTAAAAAAAAAACAGTATTCAAAACGACTTAATTTGTAGAAATGGCATGAAATAAACTGAACACAGTCATATGTTTGGGAAAAATATTTAAAAACTCAGTATCTCGTAAATGGTGAGTCTTTTACTAAAACAATATTTTGTCGTATAGTAGGACATGGTGTGTCCTATCTGCCATTGCAGGATTATCCTTTCATTCCTGTATATGATTTCATATACCTCAAGTCATTGCTTTCGATATGTTCTCTCCTTACCAATATCACACTATCCTGCTTTAAATTTACGACACCATTTTTCAATCATAACAGTCACATTGTGCACTGAAGAGCCAAAGGAACTGGTACACCTTCCTAATATCGCGTAGGGCCCCCGCGAGCACGCAGAAGTGCCGCAATACGACGTGGCTTGGACTCGACTAATTTCTGAAGTAGTGCTGGAGGGAATTGACACCATGCATCCTGCAGGGCTGTCCATAAATCCGTAAGAGAACGAGGTGGTGGAGATCTCTTCTGAAAGGCACGTTGGAAGACATCCCAGATAATGTTCATGTCTGGGGAGTTTGGTGGCCAGCGGAGGTGTTTAAACTCAGAAGAGTGTTCCTGGAGCCACTCTGTACCAATTCTGGACATCTGGGTTGTCGCATTGTCCTGCTGGAATTGCCCAAGTCCGTCGGAATGCACAATGGACACAAATGGATGCAGGTGATCAGCCAGGATGCGTACGTACGTGTCACCTGTCAGAGTCGTATCTAGACGTATCAGGGGTCCCACGTCACTCCAACTGCACACGCCCCACACCATTACAGAGCCTCCACCAGCTTGAACAGTCCCCTGCTGACATGCAGGGTCCATGAATTCATGAGGTTGTCTCCATACCCGTACATGTACATCCGCTCAACACAATTGGAAACGAGACTCGTCAGACCAGGAAACATGTTTCCAATCATCAACAGTCCAATGACGGTGTTGAAGGGTCCAGGTGAGGCGTAAGGCTTTGTGTCGTGCACTCAGCAAGGGTACACGAGTGGGCCTTCGGCTCCGAAAGTCCATACCGATGAAGTTTCGTTGAATGGTTCGCACGCTGACACTTGTTGATGGCCAAGCACAGTTCTTACCTTCGACTGTTCTCTCAACTAACAAATTAAGTACGTAATCCTACATGTCTCAAAATATTACCTACCAGCCTGTCTCTTCTTTCTGTAAGCTTCTTCCACAAACTTCTTTCCTCACAATCATTTAAAAAAATCGTTCATTTCATATTTTGTCTGTCCACTTAATTTTCAGCATTCTTCTGTAGCATCACATTTCAAATGCTTCGATTTTCTTTCTTTCTGGTATTCCTAAAGTCCATGGTTTACTGCCATAAAGTGCTGTGCTTCACACACAGAGTTTTAAAAAGTCCTTTCTAAGTCCTAGATCAATATTTGAAACTAAAAGGTTTCTCTTTTTCATGAAGGATCTTTTTGCTAGCGCTATTCTGCTTTTAACATCATTCCTATTTCGGCCATCGGTTGTAATTTTGCTTCACAAATAGGAGAATTCACTGACTTGTGCTGTTCCATCCGATCCTATTTTTATATTTCATCTACTACTATTTGTATCATTTCCGCTACATTTCATCCCTTTTATCTTGGTTTGATTTATATTCCGTCCAAAATCTTCCTTCAGTATTTTGTTTATGCCATTCAGTAACTCCTCAACATCCTCAGACTGTTCTGCTAACAAGACAATGTCATCAGCAAATAGTAGCTGGTCCGTAACATAAGATTAAGCAGAGCCTGAAATCTGGCGGCTGTAGTGTTATGCGTGCGTCACACCATACCTGCTAACCTCACAAAATATGTGGCACACTGTAAAATCGACTGTGCTCAGCGATTATTTAACGCATCTAAGTTTTGTGTTGTTCATAAAAGAGGACAACCGATTTTTGATGTTGATAAAACAGCATTTTCTATCACAGAAGCGACAGCCAAGCGTAACAAACATTAGGCTTCGTGTAAATTCTGTATGTGATGAAGATGTATAATTGAAAATGAAACATACGAAAAGTTGGTACTGTACTGGTTATTTGAAATTGTCTCTTTCATAATATTTTTGGTAAGTATTATAAATGGAAGAGAAGTAACAATATAAACGGAAGGTAGAATTTTGTCTGGAAACTCGCCTAGTGGGGACGTTTGTACAGCAGGACGTTTCGGCGGTGATAACTCTGCCGCCATGGTCGAGTGACTGCTGGCTGTGGGTGATGAGGTTGCTTGTATGCCACACGCAACCGCACAATACTGGCGGCATTGTGGGTGGCAGTGCTATCTAGGTATGTACTGACCTGCGTCTCTGAGAGGTTGAGCGCGTTGGCCAGCTCGACGCGCTCGGGAGTGGACAGGTAGCGCTGTGCCTCGAACCTCTTCTCGAGTCCCGTCAGCTGCTGGTCCGAGAACACTGTACGCGCCTTGCGGCGGCGGCAGTGCTTCGCAGACAGCTCACCAGCCGTGGCGGCGCCACCGGCGAACAGCGGGCCGAACGGCATGCCGCCTGCACCCACAACAACACCACATGCTGACAACAGCTGATTGGTGACAGAGCGAGGTAGCAGCCTGCTGGAATAGCACTGGCCGTGGTGTCAGGCGGATTGTGCGACGGTATCGCTGCAAGCGACGATAAAAGAGTTCTTCTTTTCGATTATGTAGGGGAAATATAAATGGAATTGCGAATCAACTGCTGACCTGGTTCCCGCAGGTACGACGGGTGTGATCAAAGCCAGCGAGTTGAAACTCTTTCATCTGATTCTTGGAGTTACAAACAGTAGCGGTTCCAGGATTCTGGTTTGGTCTCCAAATATCAAAATTACGATGTCGCTGGTGGACCTAAATACTTTTGGGAAAAGGGGGGGGGTTGAGCACCTGGATCCACCACTGGTTACAAATAAGCTGGTATTGCAGTGAGTAAGAATGCTTTTGGTGGCTGCGTTTTTTGATCTTGGAACCTTTCAGGATTGATAGCAAAACAGGTTTAATATAACTAGAAAGAGAACACGAGATATTTAACTTATAGTTCTATTTCGCTCGATCATAAGGAAAACTTTACTGCTTTGACTGCTTACAAAATCAAGTAGGTTTTATAAAATCATGGAAAATCAAATTTCCGACAAAAATTGTGACATTGTAATATGCGTTACCATGTTATGTGATAGAGAAGCAAAGCACTGCTGTATTACTTGGTTGCGCTCGATAATCGTCTAACCCGTCAAGTGTTTAATATAAATCATCGAAGATGGACCCATGTTACATGAAATAATGTCAGTGTACACAGTTCTAAGGGAATATCAATGTGGATCCAGAAAGTTATTGTTTCTAGCTATGGATTTTAGACGATGTTAAAGTGATATACAGTTCAGGCCGAGCCTGATTTCTGCATGTGTTATAACCTAGGACGTCTGCATGGTTTGAACTATGCGAGGTGTCAGAAAAGTAATGAGGTTGATTTTTTCATCACCAGAATTTTTTTTTTCAAATAACAGTATTATCTCCTTCAAAGTAGTTCCCTTGGGCAGCTATACACCGGCGGAGTCGTTGTTTCCACTCTTGGTTGCAGCGCTGGAAGGCTTCAACTGGTAGGGCTGTTAACTGGTCGGTCGCAGTCTTTTGAATGTTCTCCAGAGTTAAAAAATGACGTCCTTTTAAGACATGTTTCAATTGTGGGAAAAGGAAAATGTCACAAGTACTTAAATGCGTTTTGAGGTAAAAAATTCACTGATGGAACAAGCCGTGTGACACGGGGCATTGTCATGATGAAGCATCCACTTGTCTGCAGTGTCTGGTCTCACACGAATCACTCTCTTCCTCAGCCTATCAAGGACACCTTTGTAAAACACTTGATTGAAAGTTTGTCCTGGTGGTTAAATAATCATTATGCACGATTCCCCTACTGTCAAAAAAGTAAATCAGCATTGTTTTGACCTCTGTTTTGCTCATTTGACTTTTTTTGGGTCGAGGAGATGACGGAGTGTGCCACTATTCGCTTTGTTTCAGGATCGCACTCAGATATCCAGGACTCATCACCTGTGATCACACGGTTGAAGAATTCTCGGTCATTGTCAATCCTCTCAAAAACATCAGCGCACACGTTTCTTTGATTGTCCTTCTGTTCAGTTATGAGTTTTTTTGGCACCATTTTGGCACAAACATTTTTCATGTCCAAATTGTCTGTCAAAATTTGATGTACGGTGAAAGTGTTTAAATTTAACTGTTCACTCATCATCCTTATTGCTAAACGCCAGTATGATCTGACAAGAGCCCTCACACGCTCGACGTTTTCATCAGTTTCTGTAGTTGAAGGTCTCTTTGAGCGAGGTAATTTCAACGTATTCTCGGCCTTCAAAAAATGATTTGTGCCAGCGGAATAGTTGTGCTATTGATAAGCAATGTTCCCTATAGGAAATGTTTCAAGTTTTCAAATGTCACACTTGCGGATTCCACATATTTAACACAAAACTAGATTGCACAACGTTGCTCTAAATTCCGATGCTCCATTTTCGTAACATTACAATAACACAACTTCACTGATGGCGCTGTCAAAAATAATGTGCCAGCTGAACGGAGTTGAAACTCGGGCTGAGCATGCGGAAGGGATCAACAAACCAGTCTAGCACAGACTGGTAGACACAGCGCTCGCAGGGTTACTAACCTCATTACTTTTCGCACACACCTCGTACATAAAACTTTAATCTTCTTTACCCGGATGGTTACTCATCGATGATATTGGTTGAGAGCGCAGCCAATTGAATGGTTTTAATAAAATTTACTATGCTAGGAGAGTCTAATTAATGTTACGTAGAGAGTAGAGTTGATGTAAGGTAGCTTACCTGGCGTGAGGAAGAAGGGCTCCGCCTTGTGCAGGTAGGGGTGGGGGTGGAGGTAGGCGGCGGGCAGCAGGGGGTAGCTGGGCTCCAGCACCGCCCCCGCTCTGCTCAGGGTGGCGCCCATCCCGCCCACCTGCACACGGTGACAGGAGCCATATCAATCTTCTATAAAACCAAAACTGGATAAATTTATAATGCAAATACTCGGAAGTTACTGGGCAGATGTTGATGGGGTTTTCGCCGTTTTTAAGGCTACACTCTCAGTTCAGTTGTTTGGTATATCTAATTTTTCGGCGTTACATAACGCCGGAACATTAAAAGAAATTCTGAACGTATGGTGACAAATACCAAAGATGGAACGACTAGAATCTAGATGCTGCATACTACACAACAAACACAGAACTAGAATATCTCTGACCTTAATCTCTAATGAAACCAATGAAATCAGTTAAAAATAATAACTATTTTGCACACTTAACAAAACTTAAAATATTATTTCATGTAATTCGGGATATTCAGTTTTTAAATGCCGTAGATAGCGAGAAATTAATAACGAAAAAACAACAGAGATTTCATTTGATCACAAACTGTGCCACCACACCTACAATACCTCTGGCTATCGTCTTTGTCGTTCTGTTCACAATAAAATGGCGCCGCAGTTTGTAATTCCTGAAATACATCGAAAGTAAAGAATATTTTTTTTTCTTATTTCGCTTAGTTCAGAATACTTGATTTTCGACTTTACACGTACGGAATTTGATGGTGCGCATTGTATGAAACTTGTACCAAGTTTCTCATTGCTTGAATAAACATGGTGTGTGGGTAAATCAACGCCAACGAGACCGCCCAACGCCGGGACCTCCGCTGATTAATAACGGCAATGCGACTGTTTAATGTCTTACGCGTTTCACCTCTCATTGAGACAACATCAACGAAGATCGATTTTAAAATTTTACAAACTTATTATATGATGTTTAAGTTAATTCTAAAGTGATTTTTTTAAATTATTTACAACTTTTAGTATTTACATTAGTGGTTTCCAGGTTCGTAACCACACATCTCTGCTTTTCCTCGAAGGCATGCCTCCGCTAAAGCCATTTGTCTTGGCTGCAGCATACTGGATGTAAACATTGCGCCTGTCACTACTCACTTGTTTACGGTGGCCATCTTGTTTTCTTAATGTCAAGGTGATGGTGCGCTGACAGCGCCGGTTTTGAAATTGCGTGCGAGAGTGATGTTTTGCTATTTTGTTTCCAGTTTTATGTTAGTGTGTGAGTGCATGTATCTGTTAGGGTTATTTATTTATTGTACTTCCCTTTCTGTAGGGTTAATGTATGTTTACCAGTTTGAACAGCGTTTGGTTTGTTACGTTTATGTACCTGCTTGCCATTTTTATTGTTTTTTGAAGTGACATTGCCACGAGGTAGTACTACTGAAGAACTATTGCTTTATATTTGAATGTAACGCGATCCATCAGTTTTCGGTTAGTTTTGAAAGAGTCTAGTTGAAATCACAGTTTTAAATTTTTAAAGAAAAACATCTAAAACGGTGGATGGTTAAGTGGATATCTGAATTTTTTATTATTATTATAGCTGTACGTCTCGTCGACGTCGAGGTCATTAGAGGCGGATAAGGACACTTTTAAATAATTTAATAATTTTTTCGTAGCGGTGACAATACTAGTTTTTATGAATACCACATGGTAGGATTTCTATCGACAAAAAAAAAAAAAACACCTAACTGCACCCAAACGTTACGTGGATGCCGATACAGAATACCCAGTATGTCGCCGTTACTGTATTTATGTTAACTGTTTATCTTTTCTTATTACTGTGGTCCAGGCTGCATTACCATCTAAACGGTTGGGCCTAATAATTTTAGAATGACTACAATTTGCTTTCTGTGAATAATTTTTCGCTCTTAAAAGAGCCTTTTGCTGCCAAAAATAGCCCTCAAGCTGCGAAAAGAGCTGTTCGCATACCTCCGTAAAACATTACTCAGGGCTCAAATTCCTTACTCTCCCTTCTACAGTGTCAAAATAAGTATGTTTTCACAGTATGTTCATTCTTCTTTCAACACATCGTTCTAGCCATTTCCAAATACGGCTCGTCCTGTGGAGGCTCAGCCTCTGCAGGCGTGGTCTGTGGTGGCCTCGCCTGTGGAGGTTCAGCCTGTGGAGGCTCAGACTGCACAGGCACAGTCTGTGGGGGCTGAGCTTGTCGGGGCTCAAGCTGTAGAGGCAGAAAGTAGAGATAATGGGTTGGAGGAAGTTGATAAGGATGGGTGAGAGCTGGTAACAGGTCGTAGGAGAATCATGGTTAACAGGATGAACAAGCCAGACACTTCAGTAATTGTGGGAAAAAATAGGTTTGACCTGTTGCCAGAGTCAGGAGGAGAAGACCCTCATGTAGATGTAGATGTAGGAGTAGGTAAGATGCAGCAGACCTTTAGGAATAAGGGCGTGCAGGGCAAGAATAGGAAAAAAAGGGTTCTGCTGCTAGGTAGTAGCCATGGGAGAGGTGTAGGCCCTCTTCTGCAGGATCAGTTAGGTACAGGATATCAGGTCACAAGTTTTTTCAAACCTAGTGCAACATTAGGCCAGGTAATAGAGGATATAGGTTCCCTTTGTAGGAGTTTTACTAATGATGATAGAGTAGTGATAGTGGGAGGTGCGGGAAATAGTATTGATAGAAATGCTAGTTATAGTATAGAGAGTGACCTGAGGAAGGTGGTGAAGGAGGCACAGCATACCAGGGTGGAGCTCATGCAAGTCCTAAGTCGCCATGACCGGCCACAATTGAACTATGCTGTAAGGCGGGTTAATGTGGAAACGGAAGTGCTACTTGGGAAAGGCATTAGTTCTGTGTTGGGGGTTGTGCCTGTGAACACCATTGGTAGGTGGGGTTTCACTAGGCATGGCCTACACCTAAATAGAAGGGGGAAGGGAGTACTTTGTGAGTTGTTAGCTAAAGCAGTGAGGGAGCCCGTTTCCAGTGATGATGGGGTCAGGACTGTGTCTTTTTTAGGTTAGGGGCTGCTGGTGAAGGGACAGAAATAGATTATCAGAGTGATACTGATTGCAGATTCGCGATGGGGAAAGTCACAGATATTAAAGAAATAGATGAAATGGCTGAAACAATAACTGACTGCGGTAAAAGTGGGAAAGAGGAGATAAATTCTGAAAATGTAAAGCCAGTAGTAAGGGTGTTAATGGTAAACTGGAGAAGTATGATGAACAAATTAATCGAATTTGCAAACTTAATAGAGATGCACGAACCACAAGTAATAATTGGGGTAGAGAGTTGGTTAAAAGCTGAAGTACTAGACAGTGAGGTTTTTCCTGATGGTTACAGAGTGTACCGCAGAGATAGAGGAGCAATTGGTGGAGGAGTCTTCATACTAGTTAGCAAAAACTACCACAGTTCACTGGCGTTCATAGATCAAGACCATGAGTTACTTGGGGTAGATTTCTGGGGTAATAAAAAATAAAAAATCAGAGTGTTGGCTGTTTACCGCAGCGGAAGAATGACAGAAGAGGATGAGGCTCTTGGGGAGAAATTAAATTCATACTCAGATTTCAGAGGTGAGAATAGAATGATCATCATCGGCGGGGATTTAAATTTACAAGGTGTAAAATGGGAAGGGAATAAGATAAATAACACAAGGGAACAAATATTTGCAAATATCTTAATAAGGGAAGGAGGATTTACACAAGTGGTTGACCAAAACACTAGGGGTCAAAATATTTTGGATATATTTCTAATTAAGCCCGATGAAAACCTTTTGAGGTATCAAGTAACTGAAGGAATAAGTGATCATGAAGCAGTTCTGATGGATATTAGAGGATTCAGTAAACCAGCAGCCAAAATTGAAGGGGGAAATAGGTACAATTATAAAAAGGCACAGGTTTCAAATTTGAAGAGATATTTCAGAGAACAATTCAGCAAATGGAAGGAAGGCTCAGGTACAGTAGAGTCAAGGTGGGAAGAGTTCAAGGAGATAATAAGAAAGGGGGAAGAAAAATTTATTCCAAACCAGAAAATAATGAGAAGTAGAGAACCTATGTACTATAATAGGGAAGTGAGGAGGTTAAAGAGGTTGGTAAGAAAAGAACATAACAGAGTTAAGAGACAGCAGGGTAGTAGGGAATATTTAAAACAACTAAACAAGGACTTAATAACAGCAAAGAAAGTGGCTAACGATGGGTTTATGAAGAATATTGTCAGTGCAGCAGGACCATTGACTTATTCATCTAGAAATTTCTATGGCTATATCAGGAAACTGAGGGGAAGGGAGGGTGTAGAGACACTTATAGATAAGGATGGAGAAGACGATTTGAAAAAGGCAGAGATTTTAAGTAACTGGTTCAGTGAAAGCATTAGGGACAATGAATCAGAAACAGGAGGGTCTAATTCGGAGAACGAGCTTAACAACACAATTAGAAATGACGATAGTAAAAAATATGATATCCATCCTGAGGAAATCATGAAGGAAATAAGAAAGCTGAAAAAAAATAAAGGGGCTGGTGAAGATAATATTACTACAGATATCTTAAAGATAGCCGGATGTGACATTGTACCTTATCTTGAAATATTATTTAAATTGAGTCTAGACACTTGCTGCTTACCACAGGACTGGAAAAGTGCAATAGTAGTACCGGTACATAAGGGAGGGGTGAGAAATAGAGTTGGGAATTACAGGCTAATCAGATTGACATCAGTGGTAGGTAAATTAATGGAAAGATTGATATGCAACCACATCAGAAATATATGTGAGGAACGTAAGTGGTTTTCAAGCAGGCAACATGGTTTCAGGCAAGGATATTCATGCGAATCTCAGTTGGTGAGATATATGCAAGATATTTCAGATGAAATGGACAAGGGAGGCCAAATTGATAGTGTAGCACTAGATCTGTCTAAGGCGTTTGACAGAGTAAGACATAAAATGGTAGTAAATAAGGTAAAAACCATTGGAGTGGATAAGAATGTCATTTGCTGGGTAGAAGAATTTTTAAAAGGTAGAACACAGAAAGTTAGGGTAAGAAATGTAGTATCAAAGGAAGTGGAAGTAAAAATGGGTGTTCCACAGAGTAGCGTATTGGGACCATTGCTATTCATTATTCTAATGAATGATTGTGTTGATTGTTTACTATCTGAAATTAGATTGTTTGCAGATGAAATAATGCTGTATAAAAGAATCAAAACGATAGAGGATTGTAAACAGTTTCAGGGTGATCTGGACAGGATGTCTAATTGGGTTGGTAAACATGGAATGAAGATAAATGCAAAGAAGAGTCAGCTTATTAGATACACAAATAAAAAACAAAAGGTTAATTATGAATATAAGATGGGGGAAGAATTGCTTGCTGAAGGCTTGAAATGTAAATATCTTGGAATTACTTTTGATAACAAACTTAACTGGGCAGGACACATAGGACAGGTGCTAGGAAAAGGTTTCAAAGTTCTGCACTTGTTGGAGAGAGTGATGAGGGGATATACGAGAGAAGTCAAGGAATTGGGTTACAAAACTTTGGTCAGACCATTGCTCGAATATGGTGGTGTAGTATGGGACCCTCATTTTACATATCAAATACAGGAGTTGGAGAGGGTGCAAAGAAGGGCTGCTAGATTTGTTTCTGGAAATTATCGCAGAATGCAATCAGTGACGGATATGATAAAGAACCTGGAATGGGATGCATTGCAAGACAGGAGGAGGATGAGGAGGGTCATGGGAGTGTACAGGGCATATACTGGCGATGAGGCATGGAAAGATATTGCAATAGGTATGAAAAGTAGTGCATGGAAGGGAAAAGATGACCATGACCACAAGCTGGCACTCGATTTCAGGCACAAGAGTGTGGGAAGATTCTCTTTTTTAGGTAAGGGTGTCAGGGATTGGAATGAGTTACCAAGAGAAATGATGAATAATTTACCGAAAAGTTTGAAGGAATTTAAAGATAAAATTTGTAGAGGGCAAATGTAGGTAGGCGCAGTATAGGGGGAAGATGGGTGTGTAGGGAAATTGCCACCGGAGCCTGTGCTCCATTGCAATTAAATTAAATTAAAAATTCCATCAAACTGTTTTAGTCTGCCACCAGACGACATGAAGACGGCACAAACGGATGTAGACAACAAATAATCTTTCGGGAAGCCTTTAAAAAATAAGTAATTAAATAAAAAAAAACTGATTGGATGTCTATCCTTGTATTTAAGCTGATTGCGCCAGATGATTTCTCTTATATTGTACACTGGCCACTAACAAAGTGATAAATACTTCGTTAATTTGCCCTCTAGACTGCCTCATGCCTGCCATATTTATTCAGTAGTTATGCACACATCTTTGCTGACAATGACGTAAGCAATTATACGCTAAATACCAAAGTTATAACTTATTTTTATAAATCACTAAATAACCGCTATAAAAAAAGGCTATTTCCTGTGTTTACGATATAATAATAACAAAGATTTATTTAATTCTCGCTATTTATTACAATAAAGTAGCTATGCCATATTTGTTAATGTCGTAACTGCGCTGGTGTACAGTCACCTTACACGGCACCTTTACAAGAAGACGTCGCGAATCAGACAAATAGCTAAGAATTGTTACAAAATAAAGCTCAATGCGGTTCATCGTGCCTTGCGCTGTAGCAAAAGTTTCAGTTGTCATCCTGGGCCAGGATGAATTTCAGCTTAACCACAAACAGTGATAAAGTTTCCGTTAGAAAATAAATGCTTCAATCACACGCGAGTTAATACATGCATTGAATTGCAAGTTAGTAGCAATAATGCATAGCGATATAAACGTGATCCAAAATATTTATGGGTTTTTATATATTTATTTTATGTTATACATTATTTAAATCGATATCACAAAGTTTAATGGCTGACACAGTTACATGTTTCTGAAATAATGGCATTAGTAATATTGCTCAGGGAAAGCACAGGAAATTAAAAATAAATTTTAAAACTTACATTATGCCACATAATATTAGTTTTAATTGTAGTCTAAGCTGGACAGATTGCGATCAGTGTGTAACTATTTAAATTCAAACGAATTAGTAATTTCGGTAACAGGACACTCACGAAAACGGTTTAAATTATTTAAAAAAAAAAGAACAACTAAATTACTCTGCTGTAACGTCAAATGCCAGTTGTAATTCTGATGCGGGCTAAATAACAATCTAATCAAAACTTTGTCTAACATTGCTGCTCGAACATTAAAGCTTTTATCTTGCGTATCTATGGATGAAGCATTTAACGAGTACTTCTATTTATCAAACGAACATTACGTAAATATAAGCATCTAAGGATTAATATGTCAATTAAGCGAAATACATACTTTTCCCTGAGTGTTCTGACTGTTAATTTCTTTGCTGATATTGAACCAAATAGAGACGTTACTAAACAACGCTCATCGTTGTGAGTTGGACAGCGGAGGCGGGAAGCGTGACGTCATCGTGACCAAGGATTAGATTAGATTTCTGAATTCCAAGACCTTAGCTGCGATGGGCAGAGAAAGCTGCGCAGCTATCAATAGTGGCTGTCAATAACTTTTCACTTTCTTCTTCGTCCTAAAGTATGCTTACTTTCTTAGCACTTTTTTGGGGTGGGAGAGGCCTTTCTCCACCTGTCCGAAACTGGTACTGACCTGTTGAAATTTGTTTTAACTGTTTCGTTATAATGTCCTCTTCACGCTTTGCACTCTTCTTTTTCCGAATTAAATAAAAAACGACGAAATATGAGAGAGACGGACAACTAGTAGATGTCGCCGGCGCTGCTAAATTAACGACAATCTCTTGAAATGTTGGTTAAATCCTTCGTTGTGATATTTTCTTGCTGTTTCAGCATGAAATTAACAGCAGATAGAAAATGCAGTACAACAAGGGCTCGCCATCTTAGAATCGATACAAGCAGTCAGAGACAATCGATTGCTTCCGGTGTAAACAAATGCGTCGTTTCTGAGGTGGATGCCGCAGAACGAATTTCCCGCAATGTTTTTTCTCTTGGTCCAGGCCGAATTTCAACCTAACCATGACCACCATAGCAAAACGATCCTGTTTAGGTTGATATAATCCCTGTACCAATCATTTTGTGTATTTTTTGCAGTGCTGCTAATATTTAGTGATTGCGGAGTGTCTCATATTTCGGCATTTTTAATTTAATTCGTGCGACTTTACCGTAAAAGGAGAGTGTAAAACGTGAAGAGGACATCAGGGAGCGTCCATTTTGACTTCTTGTGAACACCCCTCCCCCCACGTAGCCCTACGTGGCTTTCCCCTAGGCCAAGCCGCGTAGTTTCTGGACACTCCCTTATAACGAAGCAGTGAAAATAAATTTGAACAGTCAGTACCAGTTTCAGACAGGTGGAGAAAGTACCCTCCCACCCATTTTTTGTATCCAAATTTGAAGAAAGAGATTCTCTCACAGAGCCAAATACATTCCGAATCATAAAGTTTCTCAGTTTTGACTTACAGCTATTTTGCAAATAAAATATTATTTCTTTAGCGATGCACTGAATAAAGAGGCATCAGAATATTACCCGTTTCTGTGAAGTTGTCGGCGACTGGTAGTGCTAATGCGTATTATTCCTAGCGTTGACGCAGAGGAGTTCCGCATTTTTAGCCATAGGTTAATTCAGCCAGTTACATAGAAGTGATAGTGACTATCGTACAGAATTTTATAAGTTATTAGTTTATCTTTTCGCCACCAGCGGCGCCACCATGTAAAGTGTGGTTTTGTTAACTTCCGGTTGAGGGCTGTGTTTGTTTTGGTTTACGATGCGGTCTGTGTACAAGAATTTAACGGTTAAAAAGCTGAAGGAGTTACTGCTTAAAGATGGAGCACTTATTTGTCAAAGTGCATTAAACAGGAATTGACTAATAGGTGAGAATTCACACCATCAAAGCCAATTAAGCCGTGAAGGTACCGGCCGTTTAATTTTGGCCCTCTTCGGCGTTTTGCTCCTCGTTTTGAACCGCTGGAAATCATTTTAAAACTAAAAAGTCTGAATTTAAGCCAAAGTGTTTTTATCAGTGCTTTTAGATAAGTGTTTGCGTTGTATTTACAGCTTCTACAAGGGTGAAGAACTGAACATTGCTTGTAGTTTTGATTTCCCGAAGATTGATTTAACAAGTTGCAAGCCGACCATAAAAATATTTTTATTTTTCACTAAGATAATATTAGCCAATTTTTAATTCCATTGATTAAGGTTAAAAGATCGATCCATGTTGCTGGTTGTACGCAAAATTGAGTCGATTGACGGCGAATTTAGACTGAGAACCACTTGACGTTTTAAGTGCTGGTTCAACCAACGAGAAGAAATCTTAATTGCGAACATATTTTTGTCATCTAATATGTCTATTTTTTTTAAAAAAAATTTTGAAGGTAGAAAGCAAATGCATCAAAACAATAAATTTGACCAACGCATTTGATAATTTCTTGAGTCTATCTAAAGTATTTTTAAAGGGTAAGTCTATCACTGAACACAGCAGAAAATCAAAGATATGTTACCGTAATCTAAGCACAACTACAACATAGAAAAAATTAGTTCTAGCAGATACACATACAATCACTTCATAGTCTTCATTTAAAGCGTGAAAATCAAGCAACTATGTATGACAGCTGTCAAGCGGTGAATTAAAATGCGATTCAGCAAAGTGACTTCACACTGTGCTGCAGTTGTATAACCCACCACTTTCGCTGTCTTCATCTCTGGCATAAACGTCATAACTGAAGTCCTTATTTTTCACCGAAATCTCTAAACATCCGTAGACGCAACGATTAACCTGTGTTATTCCGTTTATAATAAGCCTCGTTGCGCCGATAGCACATGTAAACACAGTACTAGAGAACAATCGGAAGTTGTGTACACCTCATTTCAGTGGCCATATTGAAGTTAGAAAGCTGTATTGCGCTGACGCTGCACATACACCTAAGTTTCCCGCAACAACACGACTGGCTTCTTCCGCAAATTACTGATGCATCTTATTTTTTAAGTTATCAGTACCTTCTGTTCTTGTGAAGAGTTTTCTCAGAAGTAGATTCCGAGCATGGGAAATGAATGATATACCTATACAAAATGCAACAACTTATTTCCTTCTAGCTTTTCTGCACAGAGATCGTTTGCTGATGGTGCAGTTATGTATAAGTAAGTGAAGAGTTGAATCGATTGTTTAGAAATACAGACCGATCCAGACGTTGCTTCTAGATGGTGTGGTGGATAGCAACTTACACTAAATAACAAAAAGTGCAAGATAGTGAACGAAAAGATGGCGTTGCGCGTAAGTGCAATGTTAGCTGCCCGACTCCGTGTGAGGGTGAATCTCGTAAGTGTTGGGGCTGACATGGGTGAAGCGAACTGTTGACAGTGATTCATAAGCAGAACTGTGTGCAGCGCCTGCACGAGCTTACTGCAAATCGGCAGAACTTCGTATTTTATTCTGACTGCGGAAAAATACTTGGCTAAGTAACCTGGAATGATGATCGGGCATAGAACAAGAAGCGAAACACATTAACATCGCAACATTAATGCAATTATCATAGGTGACACCACTTAGCCCTGAATATACAATTGATGGCACTGTCCTTAAAACGTTAAATTCTGCTAAATACCCAGGCGTAACAATTCATAATAATTTGCATGGGATGAGCATAACGAGAAACGAATTGGGAAGCACATCGAATGCTCCGATTTCTAGGTCGTAATTTAAAACAATGCACACCTGAAATTAAATCGATTGCATACAAGGCGCTAGTACGTCCTCACTTAGAATATTGTAGTTCTGTATGGGGTCCCCATCAAAGCATGGGAGCATTGGGGAAGGTCCGCCCGATTCGTGACAGGTATATATAGTTTGAGGGAAAGCGTAAAGCCGCGTATACACTTGAGCATTTGCCCCGAATGAGCATGCGTTCGGCCCGTTTTGCTCAGATGTATACGGGGCGAGCAGAATAGGTCCGCATGCCTCAGCCCGATCCGAGGGTTGTCGGTACTTCAAAGTGAGCACGTGCTCTGTTCGTGCTCAGTGGGTACGCGATTTGTGTATGCGGTCGAACCGAACAATATGAGCCGACTGCCCCCTCCAGTTTCAGTGAATCCTCTGCTGTAGACACACGTGTCTCGTGCCTAATTTGACAGGTTTCAGGTATGATTCTGCCAGTTGCTTGTTTTGAAATTTTGAAGAGGTACTGGAAACTCGAGTACGAATCTCCTGAAGCCAGAAATCGCAGTGTCACAGCTAGGCGTTCTTCGGCAGTTATGGATTTTCCAAATGTTGTGTCTTGCCTCTCAATTGTAGTCCTGACACTATTCAATATAAACTGAAAATCCTCAGGTGACATTCTTGTAAAATTTTTAAAGTTTTCATTTGTTTCGTGTCCTATTGTTTTTAATAGTAAAGCGTTGAACCTCTCTTGAAACAGTTTTCTTCTCTACCACCGCTTTCTCGATTTCTTGTTCGAACACTGCAACAAATATATGTAACAATAACTGGTAACAAATTCCGGTTAACCATTGCAGTGTACTCAGCACTTGCGCAAAGCAGACTGGGTTCCCTGTTCGGGCCGCATGGGGTGCGAACACAGTGGCCCACTGCTATGCGGGGGGTGGCCGTGCGCACCCCTCCTCTCAACCCGTATGCTCATTCGGGGCAAATGCTCAAGTGTATACGCGGCTTAAGTGTTGTGTTGAAGGAGGAATGCGTTGTTCTCGATAGAAGATAATCGAAAAATTCACTACTGACTTGTTTCTGAATGACAGCAAACAAATATTACTACCAGAAACATCGATATCTAGGAGTGACCACGAAAATAAGATAAGAGAAATCAGGGCCAGAACCGATTTATTTCTATACTCATTAATGTAAATATCAGAGGTTTTATTTGCCGAAAGTAGCAAGCATTACTTTGCCATCTGGAAGGCAACTCGTAATACAAGGCGCCGCCATATGCACCGCACGACACGACAAGCGTGGCCCAAATAATTTAAAACAAAAGTGTCTGTTAAAAAAGTTGATGAAGGTCTACGAACTGTTAATAGTGAGGTGAGTGACGTAATGATACACACCCCACACCGCACACAACAGAATTTTGATGAATCACAGGGGGCAAAGTTATTGATTTCAGAAAATTATTTGCTATCAATTGCATTTCAATTTCTGATATGAAAAACTGTAATCAATTATAATTCGAACCTAGTGGTAGATTTCGATCCCAATCAATGAAACCCTTCACGAAAAAATTGGCCAACAAGATTGCGATGGCTGGGACACTTCAAGCGGATGGACCCAACAAGAACACCGAGGATACGGCTGGGAAAAGAACTCAAGGGTACAAGACGAAGAGGCCGGCCAGAAGGAGATGGACTGACCTCGTGAAACTGGACCTGCAGGAGACAGGTGCATCATGGTCTAGCGTCCAAGAAGAGAAAACAGACAGAGGCGGCGAGCGCTCATACACCACACCAGGGAAACTGGAGACGGCTGATGATGATGTTGGTGTTGGTATATTTCGCACAGCTTCGCACGGGTACACTCTGTGTGATGTGATACTGTGTTTCGTGTTTACCAGGAGGTCGTAGACGTCCGTCTATCCCGCTGCAGGGCCGGGGGTCGCATCCCGGTCACGATACCCACAATCCAACGCACTAATAGCACCTGCCCCACGACACAACTGTCATTGCATTTTTGTTTTTGTCTGAATACGTACACACACAGATTATTTGCGCCCGTCATTTTCTTTCTACTCGTTGAGTATTATCCCTGGGGTCAGGAGCTTTAGATCAAGTCATATTTTTTTCTGCCTTCATTTTGAGTTGTAATTCTGAATTAAACACTGATTGAATGTTTCTCATTGAATTTAGCATATAAATGCATATTCAGGCCATTTTCCTAGTTTTAGTCATATTACAATAATATTTATTGTCATATGGTCAAATTTTGAGGAAAAACCTCGTAATATTTATTAATAGCTCTAAGTTATAGATGAGGGGAAATTAACATAATTATTCGCACAACTCTACTCCTATTATGAAGGAAAAAAACTAAACTAATTGTCACTGAGTTGGTCAGAATTCACCAGCCAACACTTAAAATTGTTCATTATTGTCACTCTCTACACGTTAATGTTCCGTCCGCCTTTATGCAGCAGCAGCTTGCCTGTGTCAATCCCAGTCAATCAATTTCTCATCGTCACCAATACTTTTGAAAATAATTCTCAGTGTTAAATCTGCAGTGGACCGGTGGAAAAAACAAGTTGAAGTTGCGATGTTGCGGAGTTACCTAAATGAATGTGAAGAGGAGGACTTACGCGAAATTAAAGTGACTTCAAGAAAGCGATTTAAAATTTAATTTCCGTATGGTGCAGTGAGTGCACGGAAGCAAATTATGCTGTCTACATGAAAGCGACACTACTACATAATAAAAACGATGGATAATTGAGCATGTTTTGATGGCCATTTTTACGTCATATTTACCCGTTTTTAAGGTCGTACTGTATATATCTTTTTTTTTTTTTTTTTTTTTTTTTTTTTTTTTTATAAAGGTGAGAAACCGAATTATGACTAACAATAATTTTCAGAAAATTTCAAGGTGTCCAGCAAAAGAAAATATATATTTATTGTTAATATGCTTTTCGGATTTCAGTTTGAAAGCAGCGTGATGATATTTAAACTAGTGTTTGTACAGCGAGACCCTGCGCTTCCATACTGCAGAATCTAAGTAAAGTTTAAGCGGCCGTTTTTAACTGATCTCAGTAAGAATTAAAAGAGTTGAATGTTCACATCAGAATTTGATTTGTTTTGACATAGCGAGATAAGACATTTCTCAGTTTTTATGTAAGGCGCTGATAATTCAAACTGAAAACTTGGAATTCAGTAGTTTTTTTAGTCATGCGGGAACCAACAATCATAGACACAAATTTACCAAAAAATCTAAGAAAAATGTTTTCCCCGTTTCAGGGCCTCGCCGATAATAAACCCACATTTTCACTTGGAAATTGTCTTCTCTGTAGAGATGGTTTTATATCAGAATTGATTATAAAAACACTGGACAGACGACTGGTAATGGCTTCGACGACATCGCAATCACGACTCGCGCAATGCTCTCCGCGCTTCCTGCTTTGGGGTCGCCATTATTCGGGTACACAGGCGTCCAGAAATGAAACGACAATACTGCAACTGCAAATAGGCCACATCATGTCCGACTATACGAGAAAAAAATATTTTAGTAAAACTCTCACCATTTTCCAGATATTGATTTTTTAAATATTTTTCCGAAATATGTGACTTGGTTAAGTTTATTCCATGCCATTTCTACAAATTAAGACTTTTTGAACCTTTTTTCTTTTTAATTTAATCAAAGAAATTTGAGTCATTTAAAACAGTGTCCTTTTTTATTTTAAAAAATCTTAAATCGTGTAATTATTTTATACTTCTTTTAAAAATGATTGTTTTATGGTAATTCAATCTGCTAAGGAGACCATTGTGCATTTTAAACATTTTGTAAATAAATGCTAATGATAATTTTAAAAAAAGACTTTTTAAAGGTTTTTTTAATGTTTTTAAAAATGTTTTAGATGATTCAAACATCCTTGAAGTAATTAATAAAAAAAACATTAAAAAGTCTTAATTTATAGAAATGGTATGGAATAAACTGAACAAAGTCATATGTTTCGAAAAAATATTTAAAAAATCAGTATCTCGAAAATGGAAAGACTAAAATAATATTTGTCATATACTAGAAAACGACGCGAGCTGTCTGCGATTGCGGGGTTATCCTTATCCTTTGATTCCTGTACAGCCTGTATATCATCAGCACCAAAATACACTTGCTGTTGACCGGGTCAGCTACAGTTAATATGAGTCACCGACAGTTCAAATACCTCGCCTGGTGTCGAGTGTGACTTTGATCTATTCGCTTCACAGCTTCCACAATAATCTCAACTGAAAATGTCAGACTGCAGGAACAGAAACAACTTATTTTGAAATAACAGAGCAAAGCCAAGCTGGCGTAAATTTCATCATTTTCAAGCAGAAAAGTTTTGAATCCGGAAATAGTGAGAAAATCATAACGGTTATGTAAACCTAAAGTTAACATTCTTCTGCGCTCCTGATACTGTATGTACGATTTGCATGCATGTCTATGGGTAAATTATCTTAAATTCATGTATTCATTACTTTGACATAAACTCAAAAGAGCAAGGATGATAAATTTATCAGTAGAACTCAAAATTCATTTACACTAATCAAATATAAACTCGCGAATTTTGGAAATTTGTGAAAAGTGTATCGAACTGTATATGGAGGTGGCTAACACAATTTCAGACTTTCTCTGCATGCTGATTTCAGACTTTTCTCTGCGCTGATTTCAGACTTTCTCTGCATGCTGATTTAATTCGGCGACAAGTTTATCAAATAGGAGAACTTAGCATTGTATCGCGAATATGCAGATGAGAATCGCTCAAAAATTTGACAGAATTGTTTCAATTAGGAGTCATTAGATTCACGATATGATTACTAGTGAGCAGTTGGAAGGATTTCGACTTGGCGAGCGTATGTAATGACTCCTGGGCTTCTTGTGTAAGGCTCGTATTTCATCGCTCATCGAATTCGATCGAAAATATGAACTGATAGTACTCATAATGCATAGACTTGTGCTGATCTTACGCTGTGTTTCTTCTGGCTTCACGGCTCGTCCACGTCGAGGTCATTAGAGTCGGGAAAGGATTGTGAAGAAGGAACGGGAAGGAATTCAGCCATGGACCATCCAATGTTGGAGTGATTTCGGAAAGCCGTAGAAAATCTAATTCCTGGTTACTTGGAGGTCGCTCAGCTTTATTTCAGCTTGGTCTTCTCTTCTTTCCAGTATGAGCATCGGATTCTAATAACTTTAGCTGCTCGTGCTCTGCTGGAGCTACAACGTAGGTCTGGTTTACGCCTGCCAGGTATGTCAAAAAAGAAGGCAAAATAAACTGGCGCCAGAAACATTTAGGCAGACACAAAGTAATAGTACAGTGTATCAAATCAACATCTTAACTAAATAATGTGTTGTGTCTGTAAATGAAATTTATCAACAGATCATACACCTTCTGGCTGCGAGAGAGCCACAGCGTGAGCAAGTGATGTAACATTACAGACTTACTCACACGTCCGTCTGTCTGTCAACATTCGATAAGTTCTCAAAACTGTTATTCATACCGGAAAAATGTATCCTGTGTCCTTCCTAAAGATACAAAGTGTTTCCTTATCAAATTCCATCAAATCGGTACAGTTAGTCGTTAGAACGTATTAAAGAGACAGAGCCTTCCTTTCACATTATTACTGTAGATCGCACACAAACTGCCTGCGAGAGGGACCAGTGTAACGTGCTTACGCACTGCTTGGCCGCCTACGGTTTGCCACTCATTCCACCCCTGAATTTATGGGAATCTTTACGACAGAACCTCCATGTTTGACTCATATGACGAAAAACAATTCTTAAAAAGTTTTGCTCCCAGTGGGATTTGAACCGGAGACCACACGGGCATCTACAGACAGCAAGCACCTTATCCACTGCACTGCCACCTCACAATACAAATATGTATACATATTATGCGCCTGACTTTCACAGGTCAGTTAGTTTTTTATAATTCCATGACAATATGTATGATCTATACAAAAAGGCAAATAGCATCTCCTAATCACGATCGGATTAGCTGTTTAATCCTGAAAGCGTAACAAACAGACATACAAAGTTACTTTCGCATTTATAACATTAGTATAGATGTCTAAAATTATTACGGATTGTTGTTAACTATATAGAGAGAAGTAACATTAACCACAGTACTGCAATTGTTATCCACATCCTGCCACAGGAAACAGAGCACTGAACACAAAATCATACCGACATGTTAAACAGGAAGTTTGAAAGATATTCCAACTTTCAATCTGAACAGTAAATCTCAGTCCGGATGGGGCTTGGTTGTTTTAGAACGTATTTGCGAATCACGTAGGAATCCATTCAAGACGATGTTACTGCAGTCAGCAGTGGAGACAATGCTCTAAGCTGCGGCACTGCACACAGTGGGTCGGAGGCGATTCTTGTTTTGGAACTACATCACGCGGCGCAGTTGTCACGTCGCGTCAAAGCGAGCGTTTCTATTCTGATCTAATCACAAGTTAATGGGGAGCTGTTAGGCCTTACGACGGTATCGCTACAGCGGGCTGAGGGAGAAGGAACGGTAAGGAATCCGACCATGGCCATTCTAAGGTGTACGGTGTGTCTTCAGAACTACACACACTGCATACGGCGTACTGCATACTGCATACGGCATACTGCATACGGCGTACCGGGAAGGAATTGGAGAACATATAGCATCGCAATTTTTGTTTCTCCGTGACCGTGGTAACCATAGTTCGGATGGTTACAGTTATATTTTGTATTTTTTCGATAGTTTACAGATATTCTGTAATATATTCACAACTTATATTCTGAAGGAAAGAGAAATGGTCTATCGACATCGTTCCACCATTTTTACAACACTGAAGCAGCAATTTCCGTGAACGAAAATAACATTGAACAAGGGAAGGATATTTAGCATCGCGGTAACGACGTAAGCTGTTATTATCACGTGAACAAGAGATGGAAAATAAATACCATGTAATGTGGTCAGCGATAAAAAGTGTGAAAGGAAAAGGAGCTAAAAGGACAGAAACGAAATTTCTGAGAGTAATGCAGAGATGAGCAATAAAATAAGACAGCGAGATACCTGAAAAATTAAAAATGAATGCAATAAAACATGCGGCAGAAATGAATTAACGAAAATACTACGTCAGATTAAGTTGTGGAAAACAAATACCGAAAATAAAAGACAAAGTCTATGTCTACATCTACATCTATAATCTGCAATTCACAAATATTGTGGGTGGCAGAGGGTGCTAAGCACCAATCCTAATTCAGTGCATTACGATCCTGAACAGAACGAAGAAAGAAAGAATACATAAAACCATCTGTACGGCATCTTATTTCTCTAATCTTATCCCTCCTGTCATTGCGACCTAAATAGGTTGGCGGAAGAAATATTTCATTGCACTCCTAAATTAAAGAATTACGCATCAAATAAATTCAAACGAAAACGACGTCGTCTGTCTGCCAAACAATCCCAGCCCAATCTATGTATCAATTCTGTGACACTTTCGTAAGGACTGTAACTAGCAGTCACGAATCGAGCGGCTCTCCTCTGTACCCTCTCCAACGCGTCAATCAATCCCTTGCGATACAGATCACAATGTCGGCAACAGTAATCCAAACGCGGACGCACTAGTGTTTTGTACGCTATTTCCTTTGTATGAGCATTACAACTTCTCAAAATACGATCTATGAATTGAAATCTAGAATGAGCTTTGCCTGCGACGGAAGTCATGTGCAAGTCCCATTTCATGTTGCTTTGTACTATTACCCCCAGATACTTCAAGGAATCCACCGTGTCTACAACTGAATTGTTAACTTTGTACTCGTGAATAAACGGAGTATTTTTGTTACTTATTTACAATGCCTTGAACTTTTTGCAGTTAAATGTAAAGTGCCACTTACGACAATATTCCGAAATAACATCCAAATCGCGCTGAATTTCTAAGCAATCGTCAGAGCACCTTACTTCCCTGTAAATAATCGCATCATCAGCAAACAATCGCAACATAGTTTATAAAAGTTAGGAAAAGAAGTGGTCCTATTACGCATCCTTGAGGAACGCACTGTATGGTATGTACTGGCTAGTGCGGTGTGGTACCTGCGGCAGGCTCGCCTTCGGCCTGAAGAGGATGTCCTCGATGAGGAAGGAGGTCCTGCTGCCGCGCGGGTCCTGCAGGCTGTGCTTGTCCATGGTGCTCCCTCAGGATCACTGCGCCATCCCGGCGACGCCCGCTGAGCCGCTGAAGGGTTGCTCCCCTCCCTTCTTTCGTCCGCCGTCGCCTTCGTGTAGCGTCGCGACGCCGCCTGTCCGTTTCCTAAACGCGACGCTTCGCTGCGCTAAGCGGCGGTTTGGCGGAATCGGCGCGGGGGTGGAGGCGCCGGAAAAATGGCGGCGGCGACGCCGCGCGCCGATTGGCGGGCTGCGCGCGGCGCCCGCGCGCTATTGGCCGCGGCGCGCGACCCCGCCCCGTCGCCGTGACCTCGGCGCCGCGGGGGGGAGGGAGGGGGGAGGCTTAATCAAGCGCAGCGCGCCTAATCCCGCCCGAGAGTAATGGAGCTCCAATTAGGTTAATATTCGTGTTATTGGCAACGGCACAAAGACAAGCTCGGCCGGTATTGAATTACGCTCGGGGCGGGGCTGCCGTAGCGGTCGCGCAGATTCACTTATGACGATATAACGCCTACCCAGAATTCCGCGCGCTTCCAGGCGGCGGCGGCTTTGTTCCGCCCGAGTCGCGTTCTCCCTCTCTGCTGAGGCCGCGTCACACGACAGTCAACTAGCATGCCACTGCCAGGACAGCTCTCTCTCTAGTCCTGCACTCTGATCTTCCTCAAACTACGTCCACATTACACTCTAGCTAACTTGGCAATTATAATGTTGAATGATATGAATAATAACAAAATAAAACGTAGAAAATAGTTAAAAGAGAGGATATTAAAAAAGAAAAGCTTCAAATGCCTCAGCGCCTTTTTTAATGAAGTTGCAAGTGAAAATGTAGAGAGTTACATCATTCGAGACTAACTGTATTACAATTTGAAGAGCTGCTTTCAAATATTTTTGCCGCTACATAAAAAATGACACCGTTATGAATCAATTTTTTCGTAGCAGAGTTTCTAAAATCATTGTTTTCATAATTTTTATTCATAAAATTCCACTGAATTTCCTCACTTTCAAGCAGTTCTGTAGATTTTAGTGCCTCTGCTTGACTCCGCTTACGAGACTAGTTAGTTGCCGCCATCTTGTTTGTTGGTCGTGAGCCGAGTCCACTGTCTGTCTTGAACCTGAGACTATCCACTACCCTCGCTACAGCCCACCAGCACCGTGTAAACAAGGCCTTACTCTCAGTCCCAGCTAGGGATCCCGCATCATTAGACAGTCTGGCGGATCCCGCACAAAATTAAGCGGAACCGCAATCCGCAAAATGCGGATAAAACGCGTGTCAGTGCGAGACTCACTGCCCCACTCGGTCTCTGTCGGATGTATTCCACTGTTTGCCTATACCCTTCCAGTTCACATTTGGCGCGTGTGAACAAACGTTTGTTTTTGTCAACCTTCGTCATTCGTAAATAAATAGATACACTTTTACGTATTCATTTTCGAGTACACATTTATGTAATTTGAGTTATGTTGCGTATTTAGTACGACTTTCTTACGATATAATTATTTTTTATTTGTTGCAAACGTTATCTGAACTACAAAGTTACTGCTTTTATTCACGGTTTCATTATTCCCATTTTCTGTATTTGCAGTTAAAGTTATTGTGACAATTTCCTTTTTTGCGGCTGAAAATTTGATTATTCGTTGATGCGAAACTAAATTTATCGTGATTTTAACGATCGCATACCTATTTATTTAGCAGCTATCAAAAGCCATTGTATATCCTTTGACTTATTGCTGTTTAGGCCGCTGCCTCAATGCGTTTCATTGACGAAAGCCGCCTGTTTACATGTGCCGCTCAGGCTATAGATTGATACCTCTTCTCCTTGTTATTGTTTCGATTAAAGGCAAAAATAGTTATAATGAAGTTTTCACGGGTGTATCGTCGAATTGTGTTGTAGGAACACCATACTTCGACGGCTGCCTCCGCCGTCTCCCTCACGTGTGAAATCTCGTGTTTTTACAATGAAATCCGGAGATACAACCTATGAAAACTTCACTGCAATCATTCGCCGAGAAAGTCTCCTTTCTTACTAAAAAGTAATAATTTCCACTCTTAATACGTCGTTACGCCACATATGTAAAATTGAAATACTTGACAGTTTAAGTGTCGGTGAGTAGTTTGCTTAAATTACATTGAATCAACTGTAAGATCAGTCAAGGGATCAGGAGATATAATAATGAATCCCACAAAAACAATTTTTGTAAAAAAAAAAAAAAAAAAAAAAAAAAAAAAAGTTATGAGATCTTGTTCTGAGCCAAGTCTGCACTTTACAGAGTATATTCACTTCACTTTGTGAAATGACATGCTTTCTCTCGGTGTTATGGAACGTTTATTTAGAATTAAAAAAACTCTGGTAACTTGGCCTTAAGCAAACCATGTTTTTAAATTCATGTGATGTATTGTAATGCACATAATATGACCTAACACTGAATAAATTCCATTTTTTGTTATTTATTTAAAAATTGGTATAGATTAAAAAACAAAAATGTAAAACCTCAATATGAACTTAAGACATACTAAAAAGTTTTAATATCATTTTGCCAATTCAAATATTGTTAACTATTAATTTTTTATGATTTAACATTAAAATTGATTTATTAATTTAATTATTATTGAATTTATTAACGTTTTAAGTAACTATGTTTTAAATATAAGAGTTGAAAAACTGTTTTCGCCAATCCCGCACGGATCCCGCGGGATTGGCGAAAAATCCCGCGCGGATTCCGCGGGATTGAAAACAATGCGGGATTGCAATCCTTAGCTCCTACTACCCTCCCTTTCTGTTCTGACTCCCTCTAGTGCTCTACCTAGGAAGTGACATCATTCATCACTGCAACGGAAGTGACGTTAACGAGCTGTCAAGACAACAGAGAGTGTCAAACAAATTGGTATAGTCACGTGGTAGTTTGAGTTTATCACCATTGAAGTGGAAGCTACTCTCCCCCTGTAGAAACTTGAAAAACGGCGAAAATTGGTCGCGACCAAATGCAACGGATGTAGTGACGTCACGAGTCCTCAAAGGTGTTAAACAACAAATAGAATCAATTCGCCATACATCATGTAGCGCCTTTATCGCATAAATTTAAATAATATTTTTATATTTTATTATTGTTATTAATCATTATTGGGCTTGAGGACAGTGTTTAAACTCAAATTATTCATGATTACTCAGTTTTTGTTTGTATTTCTCTTCTTCCTCTTCTCTTCCCAAAACCTCTTCATATCTTCACTGTGTTCCTGCTGCCTTATTCTGTCCATTTTGTTCCTGTTTTCCTCTGTATTTTAAATTTAGTGTTCGTAATTTTGTTTCTGAATTGTCCTCTTTCCTGTGTCATTTCCTTGCTGATCCCTGCATGACTTAAGTCATATTCTATTTCATAGAATTGGTTTTCCTGAGCAACCCATTAAGCACATCAAAGATCCTCTTTGTAAGTCTATTGTTGTTCATTCTCTGTAAATGTCCATAGAATTGTAATCTGCGTCTTCTGATCATGTATGTCTGTCTCGTTCTTTCGTTAGTCTATTTTTTTTATCCATATGCCGCCTTTATGAATTGATCCAAAAAAATTCCTCAAGGATTTTGCGTTCAACGTTTTTCCGCTTCCGTGATGACTGAAGCCCCAATCGTGGTTGTTTGTGATGCATATAATGCCTCTGGCAGTACCACTGTATTGTAATGTCTAAGTTTGGCTTGCCTTGATATATTTCTTTTGTTATAATATGACCATGTGAGTCTGTGTGCCTTCTGAAGTTTTTCTGATATTTCCGCATTAGATAGCTTGTTAGATCCTACTATTTGTATGTATTGCCCTAGTTATTTGAATTTCTTGACTCTTTTTATGTTTCCAAGTTTTGTGTATATTGTTTGTACGTTGTTATTTTGTACTACGTTTTTTCATACGAAATTTGTAGCCCTGTTTTGGCGGCAATTTGATGTAGCTGTTCCAGTGCGTATGTATTTTGTTATTCATTGTTCTTTTGAATAATGGAAACCATGTGCATGATTAGTTAATTATATTCGCATGATTTGTTTTCATCATCACGTCCTATTTGCAGACTAAATCTCTTAAATGGACACTCGTTTCATGTTTTCGTGCGATGTGGAATGTTGTTTCTCTGAATGTTGCATTCCTCGCTCCTCGCTGTAAGCGGTGGTACAAATCAAATATAAACCACCAAACGCATTATCATGTATTACTTATGCATTTGATTAATATTTTATCTTTATGACTACGAAAATAAATTTCCCTTCTTTTTAATCGTCCAATCCCAAAAGGTAATAAAAGTGTTTCACAACAAATTGGTCACACGATAATTCCCACGCGTGTGGTTGGTATGTGACTCCTTCAGTATCCTGCGGTCATGAAGCGTGTCCTAGCAATTAGTTAAGTGAAAATAATTAATTTTTATAAAGCAAAAATTATTAAATTTAGCATAAATAATAACACAAACACAAAACTATGTCTAAAAGTGTGTTGTGAGATACTAGGACAAATAATAGAACTCCGTCATCTTTTAGCCAAAATTACAACTCATGGCGGAAGCAAGAACGACGTCAATAGAACAGCAAAATCAGACGAAAGTGCATTCCTTCGAGCCCCATGTTTGTTAACATCAAACATCAATACAGAAGTCAGAAAGAATTTTTCAAATTAATGTCTATCTAGCTCAGTATTTCATGTAATTGGCTCGTGGAGTACCAGAAAGAAAGAAAATTGAAGATTCGAAATGTAGAGCTTTGTTTGTTTGTTGAAAATGAGCTGAACGGATTAAGTGCGATATCTACATTTTCTAGAAACGACGGGCGAGGAAATGATAACGTTTTTTTAGTTGTGGCTTTACGCGTCGTCGACGTCTGGATCATTAGAGGCGAGATGAGACTGGACACAAGGAAGGGGAAGGAATTCCGCCATGGCCATTTGAAGGAAGCATCCTGGCATTCGCCTGGAGTGATTTGGGGAAACCATGGAAAACCCAAATCTGGATGCCCGGACGGGGATTCGAACCCATATCCTCCTGAATGCGAGGCCAGCGCGCTGACCACTCACCCACACCGCTCGGCAAAGCATTACTGTCTCCCTGTAAGAGTAGACGGAGCGAATTACAGGGGAAGACGTAGATTAGAGAATATGAAGGACTTACTGTAGAATGTAATGGGCATGCTGGCTGATGAGAGTATCGGACATCGTGACGTGCGTTCCTGTTTGTTGTGATAGAAGTGCTGCAGGAACAAGAATAACTCGTCCAAAGAGGATATTTTACAACTACCCAGATGCTAATATTCAAAATCAACGAAGCTCATCCGGCAGGAGGTATCAAACTGTGCACATGGCTCATAAAGAACCTACCGAGCGGGGTGGGTGAGTGGTTAACGCTCTGGCCTCGCATTCGGGAGGACGCGGGTTCGAATCCCCGTACGATCATTCAGATTTGAGTTTTCCGTCGTTTCCCCAAATCACTCCAGGCGAATGCCGGGATGCTTTCTTTAAAAGGCCATGGCCGAATTCCTTCCCGTTCCTTGTCCCGCCTCTAATGACCTCGACGTCGACGAGGCGCAAAGCCACAAGGAAATAAAACATAAAGAAGCTCATTAAATTCCTCTTCCATAAATTCTCTGCAATAAAAAATAATTGATATAAGCATTATAGTATGGTTAAAACAATAATTATTATACAATTTTAATTATAAAACAATATTCATATAGACCGCTGCTTGTATTAAATGAAATACATACATGTGACTACATAGTAAACATAGTTACATGAATGTAATCATACCTGAATGGTTTCTATGGATTTCTAACACCAACCATCTTCTCTGCCGTCTTTCTCGTTACATTTTTGTTTTCGTTTAAATTTTTGTTTTAAAAATAGGTTAAATCAAAATTTATGGCCCACACAATATCGCCGTTCGTCACGCTTGCTTCTCCAAAACATACAAGCGTACTCGCAGGCGTGCGATGTCTCCCCATAATCAACCAGGCGTGTGTACAGGCTTGGAGAATCCCGCGGGATTGACGCTAACAGTTTTTCAACGCATATTTTTTAAAATATGGTTATTTAAAGCGTTAAAAAATTAAATACTAAACGTCTGTCAATCAAATTATTAAACCAATTTTAATGTTAACTGATAAAAATTAACGGTTAGCGATATTTTAATTCCTAAAATGACCTTAATTTTTTTTTAGCCTGTGTTAAGAATATTTCGAGCTTTACATTTTAAAAAAAATCTAAATCAATCTTTAAATAAATAATAAAAAATGCAAACTATTTAGTCTTAGGTCATATTATGTACCTTACAATTAGTCATATCAGTTTGAAGATATGGTATGCATTATGGCCAATTCACCAGACTTTTATCTAAATAAACGATCTACAGGGTGGTCAGAAATTCACTCATCGGCGGGTAAGGGCAGTGTTCGGGACGTTGCACTAACGAAATAAATACAAAAAAAATCTAGTAAAAGTCGTACCGTTTTTTAGTTATTCGCAGCTAAAGTTGGCCAATAAGAGCGCTGCGCGGGCGAATTCAAACAGCCTTCCACAGGCGGTGTTGCCAAGCGTACTCGAGTCATGCGACCGCCACAGAAAACGAAAAGAAAAATTCTCTTCGGAAGGGGCATCGAACCCGCAACTTTCAGGTTGAGTCTGCCGTCTTAACGACTACGCTGCCAAGGCACTAAAAATTTCCTTGTTTTTAGAATCAACTAGAGCGGGAAGTCGGTGGTGGGGCTAAAGGACCATGCCAGAAGAAGTCTCGCAATCGAACGCAGCTTACCGATAAAGACACTGTCATCATGCAACGTCATCAATTTTCGTTTGAAGAGTACGCCGATATGCATTTGGCGTATGGCGCTGCTGGACAAAACAGGGCCGAAGCAGTTAAGATTTACACGACTCGATTTCCTAACTGTGTGATTCCATCGGCCAAAACTTTTGTGTTGGTTGACAGAAAGTTGAGGGAGACGGGAAGTATTGTTGTCCACAGGCCCGACGCCGGACGAAATCGGTTCAGGCGGAGTGTAGGATTTGAAGACAATGTCCTGGAAATGATTGCTGATAATCCGAGGACAAGCTCTAGGGTCATTGCCAACGCATTGCAGATACGTTCAGTCTAAGTGATCCCTCAAATTCTCCGTTTAAATGCAGCCTTTCAATAGGGTCATTTTTGTTGTTTTTTAAATACCAGGCCTCACTTGCCACTGTTTTGGACGACCTTCACGACGAAGGGTTACATCCCTTTCACTTTCAAAAGGTTCAAGATTTGGAGGAAGACGATTTTCCATTTCGAGTTCAGTTTTCACAGTGGTACTTGCAGCAATGTAACGATTATCCAAACTTTGAAAGGAAGGTGCTGTGGACGTATGAGGCGTGCTCTACCAGGGAGAAGTGTTTTAATAGCCGAAACAGCCACATCTGGGATGTCGAAAATCCGCATGCAATTTTTATCAAGTCATACCAACACAAATTTAGTGTTAACATTTGGGCGGGTATTTTGGGCGAGTTTATACTAGGCCCTGTTCTACTTCCGCAACGTTTAAATGACGCTTCTTATTCAGCATTTCATGAAAACGTCCTTCTGTTGTACTTAGAAGACGTTCATTTGGCAATTCGTAATGACATGTGGTTTCAACATGACGGCGCGCCGCCGCATTTTGCAGTACCGGTACGTCAACACTTGGATGCATTGTATCCTAACAGGTGAATTGGTCGAGGAGGCCCAATTCACTGGCCAGCTTGGTCACCAGATAACAACCCATTGGATTTTTATCTCTGGGGAGCTGTCAAGGCCATTGTTTATGAGACTGAAGTAGAAACAGAGGAAGAACTTTTGGCTAGGATAATTCTACCTTTTGATGAAATTAGAGAAATTTACAATTTTGGAAGACTCGCAAATTCAGTAACTCAGCGTTGGTTGTCGTACCGGTATTGCAGTTGAGGGAGGACATTTTGAGCAGTTGATGTAAAATGTAAGGGACCGTATTTTTTGTTATTGTTGTTTATTGGGATACATTTTTCTACGGTTACTGTTGCGGGTTGATGCTTATTGTAAGTAAATCCCTGTTCGGTTTCAATGTTGCGACTAATAACGTCAAGTTGGAAATGAAACTACTGTACAGTAATTTTGTTTTGTATCAGTGACAAAAGGGCTTTCAATTCGTAACAGATTGTTTACCTTTTGCGGCTTGCCGCGAGTTAGCGAGTTGATACACGTTACCGAAATGTTTACAACTTATTTGAATAAAAACAGAATTTTGCAGCAGAAAAAGTTACGTTACGAACAATAGAATGGGTTTAATGTTCTTTTTTCCAAAAGTTTGTTTTTTTGTTTTATTGTTGCAAAATAGTAGCAAGGATATTCACGTTAATCGATAAAAATGTTGTGATGGAATAAAAGAAGCTTCTTTGCAACGAATAAATTAAGTTTGCAGAATGTTTTTGTGCCAGTAACTAAACGATTTTTGTATAAAAATTAAAGATTAATCTAGCAAGCAGATCAACTAATTAAAAAACAATTCCCATAAAAAAATCCTCTAGCCCCACCACAGACTTCCCGAAAATCTCGCGGATTACCGATCAATTCCGATTACGAACAAACAGTCCGCCCTAGTGGCTTCTAAAAACAAGGAAATTCTAGTGCCTTGGCAGCGTAGTCAGTAAGACGGCAAACTCTCCATCTGAAGTTCGATCCCCACTTCCGAAGAGAGTTTTTCTTTTCGTTTTCTTTGGTGGTTGCATGCCTCGGGTACGCTTGGCAACAGCGCCTGTGGAAGGCTGTTTGAATTCGCTCGCGCAGCGCTCTTATTGGCCAACTTTAGCTGCGTATAACTCAAAAACGGTACGACTTTTATTAGATTTTTTTTTTGTATTTATTTCGTTAGTGCAACGTCCCGAACACTGCCCTTACCCGCCGATGAGTGAATTTCTGACCACCCTGTATAACGCCGAGAAAAAGCATTATATTTCACAAAGTGAATATATTCTGTAAAACGTAAACTCGACTTAGAACAAGATGTCGTCACTTTTTGTCACTGCACAAGCACGTGACTTGGGGTATTTTTACAAGAATTGTTTTGTGGGATTTATTATTATGTCTCCTGATTCCTTGCTTGATCTTATAGTCGATTCATTGTTATTAAAAGAAACTACTCACCAAGACGTAAACTGTCAAGTATTTCAGTTTTACTTTAAGTGACGTAATAACTTTTTTTAGAGGGGAAATTAATTTTTTATGTAAGAAAGGAGACTTTCTCGGCGAATGATTGCAATGAAGTCCTCGCGGGTGTGTCGCCAGATTTCGTTGTAAAAACACGAGATTTCACACGTGAGGAAGATGGCGGAGGCAGCCGTCCAAGTGTGGTGTTCCTACAACACAATTCGACGATACACCCGCGAAGACTTCATTATAAATTTTTTTGCCTTTAGTCGAAATAATAACAAGGAGTTGAAAAGACAGATGCTATTCACTCAAAAATAATGAATTGTGGCGATTAATCAAATCATCCCAAGAGGGATTAATCGGAAACCAGAGCGGCACATGTGAGCAGACGGCATTCGTCATAGAACACGAGTTTCAAACGCTTTGAGGCGGCGCGGGCGGTCGAGACAACAATAAGTCAAAGGATATACAATTGCCTTTTGATAGCTGCTAAATAAATAGGTATGCGATCGTTAAAATTACAAAAACATTAGTTTCGTATCAACGATTAATCAGATTTTCAGTCCCGAATACAGGAAGTTGTCACAATTACTTTATCTGCAAATATAGAAAATGGGAATAATGAAACCTTGAATAAAAAGCTTTAACTGTGTTGTGCAGACAACGTGTGCGACTCATAAAAAATACTATTGTTGTAAATACGCAACATAACTTAAATTACAGAAATGTGTACTCAAAACAAACGTAAGTTTTAGTTTGCCGGCCCTTGCAGCATAGGGGCTAGCGAGCCGGCCTCGTGTTACAAGGGTCGTCGGTTCAAGTCCTGCCGAGGGCATCGGTGGTGTTATGTGTGTGCCCTGTGTGTTGTATACTGTAGAGTAAATATAATTACGATGACAAGATGCACATTTACTTGAAGAAACAAAGATATAACTGTAGCTGGCTGTATGGCTGACAAAGCAAAAAGCCAATATTTATAAAAATGAAAAGTTTTAGTGAATACGTAAAAGTGTATCTATTTACTTACGAATGACGAAGGTTGAAAAAAAAAAAAAAAGTTTGTTGACACGAGTCAAATGCCAACTGGAAGGGTACAGGCAAACAGTGCAATACATGTGATAGAGACCGAGTGGTGCAGCGAGTCACGGATTTCGCGGATGACGCGTCAATCAACATACGAATCTGCTGACCTCTGCAGCCCACAGTGGTCGACCCCGGACGTGTGTGGCGGGTAGTATCGTCCACAGCACCACCAACGAGTAAACAAGTGAGGATCACAAACCCGGAGACGAGTACAGGCCGACGACAACTGCTGCTAACAGAGAGCTCGGTATGGACCGCGGAAATGTTCACGGGTAGCTGCCTGGTGTTTAGCACCTCGTCACCTGTTCCGTAGTCTGCGTAGAGGCTGTCACTGTGTTTGGCTCGTTACTGGGTTACTCACTAAACATCAAACGCGATTCATTGTACGGACACGGCAGGACATGGTCAAACGCTACTCTCTAATCTGCTTCTACAGGAGGCAGAACACAGTATGTATCTTGCCTTCCGTCGCTAATCATAGCACCGCTCGGAGTTCCCAGTGATGTTACTATAATTTGGTATACTTTGATAATTATACCACACACGTTTAACTGGTTATACGTTATAAATGCTGCTAATTTCAATTTCTGTAGAAAGGTTTCAGCTAATTGAGAATTGATTTTGAGCTTCAAGAGTGGGAATTTCGTAATTGATTTTTAACTATTTAAGGGACGATGTTGTGTTTGTGTATATTGAGCTGGGCATGAGCAGTACTATGCTTGTATGTCGTCACATCGAGCGTGGTGGGCTCGCATTCGGGAGGGCGCCGGTTCGTGTCCCCGTTCAGTACTACAGATTTCGGCGAAATTGTTATTATTCTCTATTCACGAACATCAAATACACAGTTAAAACATTGTGCAAATTAACAACTTTAAACAAATTTCGCCCAGTACTCCGCAACCTCAATTGTATTCTGTGTTGCTCGAAACAGGTCGTCTTTGTTGCAGGATGATGGGTACATAGGGCACTCGAGCATATGGTTCATTGTTTTGTCTTCACCACATTCGCACTTGATACTGGTAGCATCAGTATAACCCCATCTCACTAGGTTTTCCTTGGACCTGCCCACTCCTGTTCGCAATCGATTTAAGGACTGCCAGACGTTCCAGTCCTCTGCGTGACCAGGTGGCAAGCGCTCTGCAACTGTCAGTGGTCCCGAGATGTTGGGAACCTTCATTTTCCATAACTATACTTTTGCCTTTTCAGGTGACCCAATTAGTTCCCGTGATGTTCTGAGGAAGCTTTTCCTGGATTTGAGTCTCTGGGCTGGTGGTGTATGGCCGTGCAGTGGATGAGCGCTCTCCCGTTCTACTTTGGTCCTCTCCTTGTTCGCAGCCACTTCTCTCCGGATACTGGGTGGTGCAATGCCCGAAAGCTGGTAAAGCCTATCAACTGGGGTAGGCTTTAAGCAACCTGTCACTAGCCTACAGGTGTTATTGAGGGCTACATCCACCTGTTTGTTGTGAGGTAGCAAACTGGGCATGCATATTCTGCAACAGAGTAACAAAGGACCATTGCTGATGTACGTATAGTTTGTGGTTGACTGCTCCACTGTGATCCAACTAGTTTGCGCAGTAAGTTGTTTCTTGTAGAGATCTTCATTTTGCAATTCATGCAGCGCTTCTTATATGTGATAGTTCTGTCGAGTGTAACTGCCAGATATTTAGTGGTGTTACATGTCTGCAGTCCAATACCTGACCACATTACTTTCAACTTTCTCTGAGCTTTCCTGTTTGTTAGATGCAAGGCACACACTTCAGTTTTTGAAGGGTTAGGTTCTTTACTGATTTTCCCGATAGTAGCTTCATACGCATTCAAGGGCAGCTGCAAAATTTCTTTTTACTGCTTCAAGCTTTGTGCTCTGTGAGGCCAGGGCACGAAGCTCCTGGTAGCTGGATGTAATGGCTGGTCGTTCGCCGGTACACCACCTTGAGGCCGACCCTGCTACGAGGCTAATCCGGTACTGAGGTTACCGGAATCACAGATCTAAAGCGCGCAGCAGTTCAGGAACTTCTCTACATTAAGTTGAGTTTATCATAGAATCTGTGGGACCCACAATTTTCAAACAGGAAACTAAAATGAAAAAAATCTAAATCAGCACATGAAAAGGTTATAGCTACTCTTCGATTTTTCCATCAGGTAATTTTACTTGTTGCATAATACGTTGTTTTCCTTTGATTTTTTTTTTTTTTTGTTGCCTCGCCTTTGCATAATTTTTGGGGGACTCGCATTCAAGCCTCCGTTACATTAGAGAAATACGTTGTGTTGGAAAGACGGTGAATTCCGGAATTACAAACTTCAGTTCATTGAAGTAAGGCTACTTACATTAATAATTCTCGTCTGCTCCACTTTTGCTATTTTTTTTTTTTTACAGTACTTGAGAGTTCTTGAAAAAAAAAATTTACTTCATTTTTGAACTTCATACTGTCATTACAATGTGTGTATAATTGTCATGAAAATAAATGTTACGGAATTGTATAACTGCATCGTTGATATTCCTTAAACTGTGGAACTTCTTTTGAACTTCATCTCCAGAATAAGAAAATTTCTCTCCTATTTCCTTCGGAACATTAAATTTTTTTAATTCTGTCACACTAATCGGCACATGTCACATTCCACAGCAATTCTCTGCCTTCGTAGATTTTAATTAATTCGTTTATTTCTTGTGATGACCAATGTTTACTGACGCTGTTGACAGCTCTCAGCTTGTGCTCTCTGAGGTTGGACCAGTGTTTGTATTCTGTGAGGTATGCTATCAGACAGACGAGTCGACTAGCGAGTCCACTGTCGATTAAGCTTCTCACTAGTATCCACTCTCAAGTGGAAAGGCTCCTTAACGCAACCAGTAAAACCGCTCTAATGACCTCGTTGTGGCCGCGCCCTTAAACCTTAACAACAGCAATAACTTCAGTCGCAGCGGCTCCTTCTGACCTCGTCTGATGCCGCGCTGTCTCCAGTTACGCAGTAATGTGTCGTCACGTGACTCTCTCTCCGTACGCACGTCACTCCCTGTAATCTTAACCACTGCATACCTTTTTATTTAGCAGCTATCTGAAGGCAGTTGTATGACCTTGACTTGCTGTTGTATGACCTTGTCTTACTGTTGTCTCGACCGCCGCCTCAGTGCGTTTCAAACACGTGTTCTATGACGAAAGCCGTCAAAATCTGACGTCATCTCAGGGGGAGGGGTCCCACCAGATCTCACCAGACGAGGGGGGGGGGGTCCGGAAAAATATCTCGCGTAATTAATGGACGGCCCCTGAGCAATCGGTGAGATAGTGGGGGAACCCCCTGGCGCCACACTGTGTGACGCGGGGCGGGCGAGTTGTTGGCGGCGGTGGTAACTCGATTGCAGGCGACAACTGAGTTGCGGTCGAGATGGCCGGCGCGGCGGCTCAGGCATCGAGGATCAGCTCTCCAAACGGAGACTCACCAACTACACATCTGGTGCTTCATTTCTGCAGTCTTCTGCAAAGCACATAACATTTCAGAAATTATGGTTTGTGCACGCCCGCCGCTAGTTGTTTGAACGCCGTTGTGCAATACGCGTTATGCCGTCCCCTGTCTAACTACAACCAGTGGTGGAGCTAGGAATTTTCCGAACTGTATTTCAACGACCGGAAACTTATTTTTCCTTGAGCCCAAAAGATACTCGTATTACCGTGCAAGGAAAGAGAAAACGCTAAGGCCGAAACAAAGGTTCTTTGCAGATGTTCACAACATGTTCATTTATAAATGCAACTGAAGCTACGTAAGCTAAAAAAAAAGGAAAAGAAAAAAGGAATAACGAAACCAATCCTAGATTTTCGGCTCAAGGTCAGAAAACGATGGATCGATGTGTTGCTTTTGCGTTCACGAACTCTGTGATGGAGTTGATCGAAATATCTATTTCTTCGTTTGCGAAAATTGCAACATGCCTCTTCCCCATTATAATTTCTATTATTTATAACTTTTATGACTTTTTAAAATAAAGTACGCTTTTTTGCAAATTTAGAGCGTTTTTAATCACTCATTTCTGATTTTGAAGTTTATTGCTTATTTTAGGAACTAAACTAAATGCAAAGGTAACTAAAATATTTTGCTACGTACTAGGGTAGTTGAATTCATAACACCTGATTTTGATGCGTTTGCTTTTTTTTAACTTATCGTTTTACGCCTCGTGTACGTCGAGGTCATTAGGGGAGGAATTCGGCCATGGCCTTTTGAAGGAAGCATCCCGGCATTCTCCTGGAGTGATGTGGGGAAACCCGAATCCGGATGCCCGGACGGGGATTCGAACCCGCGTCCTGCCGAATGCGAGGCCAGAGCGCTACCCGCCCACGCAGCACGCTCTGTTGGATGGCTGCGGGTTTGCTGTGAGTTACCTTGTGGAACCACTTTGCCCGGCCTTGCCCAGCTCCCCGCCAGGTGCCGGCATCGATCACCCCCCCCCCCCCCCCCGCGCGGCGCCCGATCACCCGCCGCGACGCCGAATCTGGTTTGGCCGCCGCGCGTCGCCGATATTAAATTTCTCCGCGAGAGCGCGCGGCGGCCTGATTGCGCGCGTTGCCGAGGAATTGAGTTGTTGGGACTCACCTCCTCGTGTGTGTGTGTGTGTGAGGTTACGAGCGGCGGCTCGCGTCTCAGCCAGGGCCAATCAATACCCCGACAAGCACTACAAGTCCTCTCCGTGCATGATATGCTGAGCATCACTCAAAAGCTGATCCGCGCGACTCTGTGGCCAGTTCTCTGTTGTATCGCGTAACGCACTCCATTTCTTCTTGATGTCAGTGGATACAACATAAGAAAACAGAACAATAAGTCCTCACTACATATTTATTTACATTTAATTTAGAAAAGAAGTGTAAATTTCTTTTTTTAGGCCCTACATCGGGAAAATTTCGCAGTGCCTTTGATGTAACAGGGACAAGCGAGCTAAATTCAAAGACAAACTCCATTCGAATGAGTCAGATTAACGTTGATAGACATACGGAACCCGTTTGTAGGAGAAACAAGCCGTCGATCAGCCATAAACATTCAGATCGGGGTGATAACCGAGCTCGTCTCTGCAGATGCCGATGTGAAAAAATAAAATCATAATTATTTATATTTTAACATTTTATCAAAAAATAAATTTAAAAAATCAAAATAAGTGTATATTTTATGCGAATCTTTTTCGATAGCGATGTCATTAGAGGCGGAAAAGGATGGGGGCTAGGAATGGGAAGGAATTCGGCCATGGCCTTTTAAAGGACTGTTCACCCCCCAAGCTCGGCTGCGTGCCCGCCACCCGCCTTCCCACCGCTCTAGTGGCGCATCCACAGGACAACTTGTAGGACCTACGACGATCCGATGGGCCGTGAGGGGGTTACAGAACTACATGCAGGACGTGTTGCATGTTGCTGGACTCCCAGACAACCAACACGGGTCCAAGCCATACATATTGGAGGGAACATCCTGCGAGTGTGCGATAAGCATGGTGTAGGAGTGGAGAGGACTGCTTGGAACATCTTGTTGGACCCCTTCCATTAGCGTGAGTGGGTGAGCGCATCCTACGATAGTTCTGCACGGATGTCCTATAAGTTGGACAGTTAACAGGCCGCTTCACTTCACATGCAAGTCCAAACTAGTGAATTCGTCACTTAGGTAATGACACCGCTCAGTTCAATGTTACTTTTATTGTAAGATAGTCAGAAAAAAACATACATCCGCATTACAAATTGCGGATGTGGATGCGAACGCGGATGAAGGATTTCACGCACTTGCGGGTATCCGTTACATCCC